>JANHZU010010796.1:102259-115330 GCA_032468055.1 Acrochordus granulatus | reverse complement strand
GGCTCATTATCATCATGGAGGTGGCTGATGGATTCTTAGCCATCCTCACCCCCCTTTTTATATATGAAATCTTTTTACCCCACCTCGCTAGTCTTCCAGGTTTTTTTATTTTAAAAGTTTTTAATGAATTGTTTTTTTGTGTGTTTTCAGCCACCGAGAGTCTCCGGATTTTTGTGGCATATAAATAAAATAAATAAATAAATAAACTTATCAGATCTGAAATCAGAAGGCAGATGTCCTCAGGGAGAAAAGGTCCTGCAAATAACATGGTCCTGTGCCATGTGGGACTTTAAAGGTAATAACCTTTGCAAGGCTCTATTGCATGTACTCTTCTGCTCCAACACTGACTGGAACTGGCCACTGAGGAAGGAGGAGAACCACTGCAAACAATGCCTCCCACTCCCAACCCCCTGTTTGAAGATTCCGAGACAAGGGTCCCAGAGGGTCCAATCCAAGCGGGCCGGAAAATAATGAAGTGAAGACGGCTGCCTTAAGAGGAGGAGTTTATTCTGACAGCAGGAAAGAGTACAGCTCTCAGAAGGGGGGCCAACCAAGAAAAAAGGCAAAGGGAAGCATTTTATAGACACAGGATCTTTTGGGATGTAGAAAAGATTCGCTGAGTTTGATTGTGGTTTCATCTGGATGATGGCTCTTGATGGTCCTTTGGTTTGTGTAAGGATTGCCACATAGCCCTGAATTTCTATTCTCTATTGTTTCTTATGGTTCTCAGGAAGTTCATCTGGGTCTTCTGGGAGGGGTGTGCTGCTCTGGGTGCTAATCTTATCAATATCACTCATTTCTGAGCAGATACAATGGATCCACTCTTCGGTAGATTCATGACAATCAGCTGCTCCTCAGCTGGCTGTTGTTTGGCAGCCCCTGTTGGACCGCGTGGATCCCCTGCTGCTGATTAAAGGCACAACAACCTTTTCCCTTTTCTCCTAGGGTCTTTCCTGGGTGGTTTCTTATTATTATAATCTGCCAATGTGCTATGAGAGGAGGAGAAGAGATAGGCAGGAGGGGGATGGCTTGGATAGTGTATGTGTATGATAGGGAAGATGGAGGGTCAATCTTCCTACACCCCAAAATCAGTCCAGATGGATGCCATGGTCAACGGTATTGAAAATTGTTGAGAGATTCAGGAAGGGCAGGATAGTTGCACCATCCTCATCCTGAGCTGTCTAAAGCTCATCTAGAAGAGCAACCAATGTTGTTTCAATACTGTACTCCAGTCTGAACCCAAACTGAAAAGGTTCCAGATACCCAGGGCCCTTTGCAGCTGAGTAACAACCATCCTCTCAACCACCTTTTTTCATTGGTGAAATTTTAAAGGGGAAGTTGGGGACTGGATAAAATTGTCTAACACTTTGAGAGTTTTGGTATTAAAATTAAAATATTTTCCATCATTTAGATAAAATGGGGGTCTCTACTTCCTTATTTTATTCACATGAATAATTGCATATCAAAATCATGTATCGATAATATATACATTTATAAAGATTAATTGTGAGCTTTTTAGTATTGTATGATTTGATCATCCTTTGTAATACAATAACTTAGGTGACCCTGAATCTGAAAATGCCACTGGTCCACATCAAGGCATCAATAAATGTTGTAATTGTAACTTACTCTACTTGGTGGCAGCTGACAAATTATATTTATCTTTTGACATGATGAACATTCATGGTGACCATTCAGTAGTTTATCTAATATAAAGATATCAGAATCCATAAAATTTTTAAAATAGTAGCAATTTATAGCACAAGAAAAAGGATCAAAACACATTTTTTCAGAAGTCATATACCACAGTCCTCAAACTGATTTAATAGTAACAGAAAATTATATATATTTTAATCCAAAACAATTCAATTAACTAAATGTATTATATACAGAAAGTCTATAAGGGCCCAGGAAAGAGAATTTGTATTAAGTGAAGATGCCCAGAATTTGGTACTACTCAAACGATATGTATGATGGTATAATTCAAGATTCGGAAAACTGAACCCCTCCTCTGTAAGTGTTAATTTCATTGTTTTCAAAACAGATTTGGAATTTAAGAACTCTATTACAAATTTACAAAACTATATATTGAGTTTGGAAGTTGAGTTTCTCAATCCTCCAGTATTAACCTAAGAAGGGAGCAGTAGAGCAGATGATTACAGAATTTAGATCGCGATGCTGTTTCATGCATCACTCAAGAGACCTCACTTGTGCTGTTGAAGAGGTAGTGAGTCAGTGTGTCAAGTGTTTATATGCTTGCTTTTAGAAGTATTGGACAAGCACCAAAGAGGTTCTCTGCTGCATCCCACTTGCCTCCAATCACTACGCAGCCTCAGGCAACTAAATGAACTTCAGGGGAATCTAAAGTTACTTGGGCAAGAGGTGATAAGACTATGAGACACACCCTGTGCTTCTCTTTCAGTGCTAATGGAGCAGCAAAAGGTGTTCAATTAAAGGCAAAACAAAAAATGAGAAAAAAATAGGGTGCACTTCAGCGTGTGAGGAAAAGAGGAATACATCAAAGCATAGCCAAATGACAAATACTTTTAGCAGGGGTAGAAAGATAATATTTCATAAATACATAATAATTTTCAGGCCAATGGCTCATGTTTGACCTTTAAATCAAATTTCAACAAAGGGCTGAATGCCAGAAAGTGGGCACTTTATGATAAAAAATGAATCACTAAATAAACAAAAGTTTGTTTTAAAAAGTTAAATTATATTTAATGTGATTCTTTCCTATTTATTTAATACTCTTTTTCTCATTTCAAGATTTCCAATGGAAACGGTAAGTTTCAGTTTCAAATTATAGGAAGTAATAATTCCATTTGGTTCAGCTTTGATCAGGCTCTGCTTTGATTATTAGGTCTTGTTCTGTATCCCACCTTTTAAGAAGGATTCACACAAACTGAAAGAGGTTCAGAGAAGGACAATGGGAATGACCAGAGCAAGTGACCAGGGGCAAGAAACTAAGTTGTACATAGAGAAACTAAGGAAACTCAGAATACATAGTCTCCAGAAGACTGATGGACTGATGAGGGGTACAGTTGTACTCTACAAATACACAGTGGTTGAAGACCTGTTCCCTGTGGTCCCGGATGAAAGGACCTATCATAATACTCTAAAATTACAAGAAGGCAGACTCTAGTGGAATTTTAGAGGGAAAAAATAACAGAAAGAAGAGTTTGGCAGTGGAACCAGGTACCATATAACATAGTGAGCTTCCCTTCACAGGATATGTTAAAACAGGGGATGTGCAAATTTGAATTCCTGCAGTTCCTGCACTGAGCAAAGGCTTGAACCCAATGCCCCTTTCAACACTGTAATTCTAGAAATGCAGCAGCAATTTTTGGAGTGGCTCTGGGGTTGCTTTCTGATAACTCCTTAAGTAGTCAAGACAAGAAGGACACCCAGAAATACTAGCAATATCTTTATTATAAGATTACAGTAACAGAATCTTGCAAGTCTGGAAATAGACTTCTCCTCCTCTACCATTAAGAATGATCCCTTCTGAGACATTTACCATGCCTCCATTCCATCTATGGACTGCCTCTTATATGATCACTGCCTAATCTGCAGCTCTTCCTCCTGTCTCCCCACATATTCAGTGCTTTGCAAGATTGTGTTATGCATTCCCGTTGCTTCATTCAACCTTAGTGCATTCTCCAAACTGTAGTCATGTCTTGATTGGACTATGTCTGCTACATAGGGCTGCCCTTGAAAAACACTTAGAAAATACAGTTGCTCTGGAATGCAGTCATTCAAATAATTCAGAGTCAATCAGCCATGAAGCATAGAGTTGCAGTATCCCCCATCTTAAATATCATACAAAGCTATGATCTGGATCAAATAAGATTAGATGAGAAGATCTAACTTGACATATTTGGAGAAAAGGTGAGTTGTAAGTGAAATAAAGAATGTATGTGGTTTGAGAGATATTGGTACTGAATTCACATTTCGGGAACAGGCCTTTAGAGTTGGGAGAAACCTACAGAGCAATGGATATCAGGAAACTTGGCTGACAGAAGTAGAATCATCCCCTTCATATATTCCATTTTTTTCTCACTTCTTTATATGTGAGAGTTAAATAGAGGAAGAATAATTATCAATCCCCAAATTTGGTTGCGACCATAAATGGGCTGCATGTTTGAGGAAAAAAGAAAAGACGGGATGTTTTCCACATGCAAAATCTTGAAGTGAAGTTTAATATTGCACACATACAGATGAGGTAGCAGTTGCATGTGGTAGAAACAACCTAAAAAGTTATGTTACATATCCATTGCACAGTGGATTATAAAATAGACAACACCTTTGGTGGTAAACAACAGTATGTGTATACTTGTGTGGGTGTGTAAAGGTAGGAAACTGGCATGAAGCCCAAGAGTTAGTTGGATCATTCTCTTGCTTTTTCTTCAGTATAAAAGTGCCTAAACTTTGAAAACTGAGTCATGTTTGAATTATGTGTTGTTACTTTGGCCACTTTTCAGGCAGATCAGATGACTATAATGGGGGAGGTCCATTGTGATTGCCTAGCAACCATGGGGAATACTTCAACAAACATTCTCTTCCCGTTACTTAGCAACAGCAAAGGATTCCTTAACTCCTAATGCTACCAGTGTCTGCTCAAGTCAAGCCATCTGCTTCTGCTTCCTGAAAGTAGCCTGATAAGATGCAGAAGTTCAGAGACAAGATTATTAATCATATAAAACTCCAGTATAGTCTTGTTTGATCTCAGCTCCATTATCTCACTTCACTCATACAGTGTTTTGAGGGTGGGCTGGATGTGATTAAAGAAATGAAAAAAAAAACACTTAGACTTTGCCATTTATTAGTCTTACAGATCAGTTATTGATTATCTCCTAGAAGGCAACTGAAGAGCTGGTAAATGGACTGGCTCTTTGGGATTCCTCTCTGGACAAGGAGGAGATTTGGGATCGTCCACAAGTGTTCCAAAGAGTTGCTTCTTGATAGCCATCTCCAGTGGGTTTAGAAATCTGAGACATAAGGGTGTCTCCCAGAAAGTCAGCAGCCTAGGCTCAAGACCTAGGTGCTGTGTAATAGGGTGAGCTCGCACTACTTGCTCCAGCTGCTGCCAACCTAGCAGTTCGAAAGCATGCAAATGCAGGTAGATAAATAGATATCGCCTAAATTGGTGGGAAGGTAACAGTGTTCCATGGCCTCGGTGTATAGTCATGCTGGCTACATGACCATGGAAGCATCTTCAGACAATGCTGGCTCTTCAAATATGAAATTGAGATGAGCACTGCTCCCTAGAATTGGACATGACTGAAAGGGGAAACCTTTATCTTTTTACCTTACTAATACAAAATGGAGCAAAATACTTTAACATAGGCTATATTGAAGGATATTTATGAACAATGAATCTAGAAGTTAATTTTAAGAGCATCTGCCATTATAGACAGATATGTTTAAAATATGTTATGGAAAAGGAACAAGTTTTTTCAGACAAGACTGAGACTGTTCTGAAAGTGGATTTAAAAATGACAGGCTACAAGAATGATATGAAAAAAGTTGCTAAGCTGGACATATAAATAAAACTGGCTGATCTCTTAATAATTAAAAGGAATATACAAATAGCAAACCAAGAGAGTAACCTGGATAACTTTCCTTTAGTGGATTTGCAAAAGTGACATGAAAGTTTTGAAGAGTTTTGTGAGAAGAAACAAAGGAAAAAGAAAAAAAATCAAATTCTAGGACATTTATTTGAAGTGATTAAAGATTAAGATTGTTAAAAGTAAAAGGAAGGAATATAAAGTTGATTTATTTGATAAAGGTTAAAATAGATATATTATTATCTCTGGAAACTTTTAATGGACTTTTGCTGACTAGGACTGAATAGTGAGGTTTTAAGGGTTTCTTTATAAATCAAAGATGGCAAATGAGAAGAAGAGATCATTTGTTGCATTTTAAGAGAAGGTGATCAGTTTACTGAAGTTATTTATATTTGTTGTAAAGGGAAAGTCATTTCTTTATGTATTTCTATTATTTTTCTTTACTACATTCTTATTTTTTTCCTTTCTATATTTTATGTTCTGCACTTTCTATTTTTCTTTTTATTCGTTTATTTTTCTAGTTTGTATTAATTTTTATCTTTTAAATGGTAATGTTTAATAAAATTACTATTAAAAAACTCCCAAATCCTTGAATTTACCTGCATTTTATCTGTAGTTGCAAGATCTTCAAAGAGCAGCAATCCTTTCACACATTTAATATGGCATTTTTCCTGAATTAAAACTAAGCTGTCATAACTGATAATTAGGGTTTTTTTTAATTAGGAAGTGTCAGTTTACTCATACAGACTAAACTATTTGTTAGCAATAGAATCAGAAGGGGAGATAGAAGAATGAGTGTTGAGCAACGCATTCAGAAGCCTGTCAGAATAAAAGAATTCTGCTAATGCTACTGGTGGATATTGGTTGATTTCAGTTTTATTTTCAAGAGCCAAGAATAGTAGGCCTTTCTTGGTTGGTATTGTTCTTCCCAATTGAAAACTCCTCACTGGCTTTCTTGACAACTTCTCTTGCTCTGAGTTCTTCCTCACAATTAATTTAAAATGTTGTCCTCCAGTCTGGAGCAGAAAACTTTAAGGCATAAAATTTTCTGCCCTCACTGGAGATGTTCTGCTACAGGCTCAATGCTAATAACTACTATTGTCTTATTACTGTGAAGAATGGCAGGGCATTCCCCTGTTTTTCTTTTCTGTCCCCTCCCAAGGTGAATATTACCATCTACAGTACAGAGAAAACATCCACCAATCACTCTTCTTAATATAAGCTAGAGGTAGGGAGTATGGGAATTTTGACATCTGTAGAAATTAGTTCTGGTTTTATGCAAATGCTTTATGAGGGTCTGTTCAAAGGAATCCAACTAATTATATTAGATTCTAGATATCCGTTGGTAGTCTGGCTTCTTTGGAACATGGGTTTAGCTCTAATCCAAAAGAGCTTTTCACCAGTTTTCAAAAGCAGTCTGAACAACAGTTGACAGGCATGGGAAGTGTGGTCCCATGCAGACATTTCTCTCAGTCTCCCATTTCAACATTCCTACCAGCAATCACCAACATTGGCAGTCAGCCGCTCTTTTAAGCTATTCCTGGGGGGCTCAGGGAGCCAGGGACGTTCTTAGATGGCTCCTGTCTAGTTGATCTTTTACTCTTCCATGTGCTCTGTAGATTTCACATTTTTATAGTGTCTTTTTTAAAATAATGATTTTATATTTCTTATAATTACTGTTTTATGTATTTGTTGTTCTTATGGATTGCTATACACCAGCTAGAGTTGCTTCTGTAAGATGGGCGGCCATGTAAATGTGATAAATAAATAAAAACATAATTCTAGTACTCCAAGCCAGGGATTGTTTTGAAGGCAGCAGCTACGGAGAGAGTCCAATTTGAAAGAAGCAGATTCTTCTCCTGCCAAAAACAAAATGGATATGGAACTGAATCCAGCAATTGGTTGGGAATGAAAATGCCCACACCAACCTAAAGAAGCCAATATGTGGCAGGCTGATCACAGTACCATAGTCACCTGACTGTGACACCAACTAGATGGTTGGTGAAGCATTGTAACCATGACAAAAATGCCATTGTTGGTTGCTTGATTAAAAGGAAAATATCACTCAGCGACAACACAAAACTGTCTCAGGCATAGTTTGGGGATGAGATGAAAACAATGTCATGGCAAATATAAGAAATAGACAAGGCATATTCATGCTGTTTAGGTGCAGTAGAAAAAGGCGTTTTATTCTTTCACTGATATTGCTTTACCTCTGTACCTTGGGATGTGCTACTTCAGGAGCTAGCAAAACATTCATCTTGCAACAAACAGAGAATGTTGTTCTTGTTTTCCTTATTTGTATGACAGGATTGTTCGGGAAATTCTGGCAAAGTTTTGCTTTCATGTTCCTACTGAAAATGTTCATGCCCATGTTGTTAAGACACTTACTGATTCACTATCAACATCAGTAATAATAATACCATTGGCATTCACAAAATCACTATCAGTCAATTGCAAAAGATAGCTTTCCTGGGAACAGCTTATATCCTGTGATGATACCTTTAACACCATCAAACAGCATCTGCCTGTAGATAGATAAAAATGCCAAATCCAGTCTAAATATCTGGCTGATTCTGTTGTGTGACAAACCATAATAGTAATAATAAATAATTTATTAAATTTACATGTTTCACAACTCCCAGGGCAGGTTTTCTGGCTTTAAGTGCCTTTTGGCTAATTATTCACCTAAGTTCTGCTTTTTACCAGAAAGTTTATTACACAATAAAGCCTTTCAAACTTGTATTTGCCTAGTTTTCTGCTTTGCATAGGCTAGTATGAGACTCTTTTACCTAAACTTTAGCTTTGTATTAATAACTGTGAGTGGCTTCAAATATTTGCCTTTTGACTACAAGATGGTTTAATGTGAATTTGTGAAAAACAAACACACGTCTTTCTTCAGAGTCAGCAGGTGTGCCTGTCCCTGCATAGCTCCTGCTTTTATATATCGAGGCACCCAATGTAATAAAATTCTCTGACTCTGGGAAAGAGGATGGAAGGTTGTAACAAACACAAATGGCCATTCTGCTTTATCTCATAAATGGCTACCAATAATTTCTAAAATCAAAAGGAACAAAGTGGACCCTTGTTGCTGATAAAAGGGATATACAGATAGATTTGATAATCTAATCCATCTTCCTTGCAATAAACCTGGCTAATGAGAAGTTGTAGGAATCTGACTTTCCCAGTTATTATTAGAGAGCTTGACAGATAACCTGCTATTTACAATTTGTAGCCATGAGCATCTATGGGGGGAGGGGGAGAGAAAGAAGAGAAGGGGAGAAATGAAAGAATGTACATTGCAATATTATGATGCAAACACTGCCCCTTACATATTAAATGTGGTATCATGATGCATTTATTAAAGGGCAGAGTTTGGATTTTGATACTGCAGTGTATGTCATATCATTTTGGCCTCACAATGATTAGCTATGGGCACCTATATTTATAAGCCCTTCCCCACTTTGGTGGCTGGAATTGCTTCATAGTGACATTCAGGCATTCAGGCTCCAGCCACCTTCATCTTGATTTTACTTTAATTTCCCCGGAGTCCCATATTACCTCAAAGATATATCAAGAAGAATATATAGCTGATGATTGTTGGTTGAAATTTTGGTACAGCCAAGCAGGAAAAAAACCTCTGGGAGGGTGGAGAAGGTTTCAAGATCTGTTAAACCAGGAAATATAAGAGGAACATGAGTGAGATGATAGAATAGCTGGGAAAAATGTGCAGGAGGTTATGAAAGGAGCATATAGGATTAAGGAATTGATAGACATGGTGATATAGTTATAAAAGGGGAAATAGTAAGGCAGCTTACAGGGTGGGTATAAGTACAGTGCAGAAAGGTGGCAGGATGGGCAATGTCAATCCTCCAGATAAACCAGACAGGAAACACGACTAGATGAGCTAACTGTACTTACTAAAAGGCTATAATAACAGAATCTTGCAAGGCTGAAAGTATAAGCTTTCCACCACTACTTTTAATTAGGGTGGATCCTTCCTAAGTTCATTTTACCATTAAATGACTTGGGTCTCCTCCCTTTCTTGTCTGATTGTTTCCTAGGCAGGATCTTTTCCACTCTTCTCCCAAGGTCATGAACACATTCCATTACAGGTGGGATAGGGAAAATGATGAAATGGCTGGAGAAGGAGCACTAGGCCAAGAAGTATGGCTGGGGAGCTAAGAAAGGTGTTGGAACGAGGAGTCTGAACTTCAGAGAAAGAGGGGGGGAAGCAGGACGAGCAGAAAGAGACCAACAAGAATAAGTAGGGAGAAAGGAAGAAAGATCATTACACCAGTTGGTCTCCTTGACCAACCTCCAGTTCTCAGCTTCACCCTTGAGTGGACTGTTTATGCCTCAGAGCCATCTAATATAATTAAATAATAAATAATGAATATAAATAAATTAAATGTGCTGGACTAAAATAGAAGAAAATAGTGGAAAAATTCCATTTTGGGATAAGGTGCTGAATCCTTCTATTAATGTGAGACTTTGGAAACTTGGATAATACTATGGTGCTG
Organism: Acrochordus granulatus; assembly: GCA_032468055.1. NCBI lineage: Eukaryota > Metazoa > Chordata > Lepidosauria > Squamata > Acrochordidae > Acrochordus > Acrochordus granulatus. The sequence goes on along the minus strand of JANHZU010010796.1, from coordinate 105,234 downwards.
ATAGTCTCACAGATGCTGAAGACATCTCTCTGATAAGAGGCTAAATGCACAAACAAAAAGGATCTGTAATGGGCTGTGAGAATAACTCTGAGGGACAGGAGGGGGAGCTGCAACCAAAATTATGGTCAGATAACAGACATCCCAGCCCACAGAAGGAATGGGAGTATGGAAATCATCTCAGAATTGATCTTTATAGTTCTCTGGAAGTGAAGGCAGAAGGAGAAATGAGCTCAGACTTGCAACCTTGTAATAAAAGTAGTATTAGTATTCATGCTTCTGTTTTTCTGGTCTGGACTATTTTGAAGGTCTGACAGGGTCACAAAGAAAGTAGAATTATAAATGCTGTTATATTATTTGGAAGTTTGTGCTGACATCTGTCAAGTAACTCATACAAAAAATCCACCCGCTTGACACATCATGGAATCGTAGGATCTACAATCATTTCAATTTAATAGGCACATATTAAATTGACATTAAAAAGGAGAAAAATTAATCTAGAAAAGTGCTGTAGAAAAACAAGGACTGTTACTCTGTTCAGCAATTGTTATGGCTAAGTACTGCTTATATTAGTTCTTCTTTGCTTTGGATTTTCTCCAACAACAGCTAGCTATTACATGATATTATGCTTCTTGTTTCTTATCCCTCTTAAAGAGTCCAAAACAGCCATGACATATATTACATGGGCTGGGGGGCATTTAGGAGAGTAATGCAGTTTGGGGTTAGCATTCAATTTGCCAGTAAAATTCTCCTATCGCTTTTATGATACCCTAAATCCTTATTGATGTTTATTGATTTGATGCATATTGCTTTCTTATGCTGCCTGTTGACTATTTGTAATATTTTCTAAGTAATTTTATGTCTGTTGTTTCCAAAGCAAGGTAATATTATTTTCAGGCATCATGAATCAATAAATGGATTGATACGCTTCAGTTAAATTCCTGAGCCTGCAGTCTTTGATACTGATTATATTTTACTCTCTGTCCCACTGAGTTGTAAAAGAGCAAATGCAGACAAGATTGGCCATCAAATTAAGATCAACTCCTCCAGCCTCAGCATACCCATGCAGCAAATATTAAAAAAAAAACTTTCTACTGGGTTAAAATAATATTATTTCTCCCCCTTGCATTCTGCGTGGCTTCCTACTAATGATTCAATTTGTATTTTAAAAGAGAGTGCATTAGAATAATTAGGTAGTAGAAATAATAAACTGGGGCTTTGTCACTGATGGAATCCCATGTGAAAGAAATGATTTAGATGAAATATCTCTAGGAGAATTAGATCACATTATATCAATGCAAAAGAGTGGCAAAATGACCTGAGAATGAGGCTGTGAGGAATATAACTGGAATTTTACTTGTGCTGTTTACATCTCCAGGGCAGATCAATTGCTAACCACCATGTAGATGACAGAGGATTTAAATTACTTGGAGTTTATAAACTTTCTGGAGATTTTTAATTAGCAACCGCTTATTAATTATTAATTAATTGCTAACAGAGATTTCCCCAGAATGATTAAAGAGGCAAGAGAAATTTAGAAGTCTTCCAAATCACAATCACTTACATGATGATAAGCAAGTGGCAGTGGGCATTCTGGTTCGTTGAACACACACAGCATATAAGGATATAACATCTGTTGCCGTGCTCAGTTTCAGATCTTCTATGAAGAAACCAGCAAGCCGTAGCAACCCACAAGAAATCGAAGAGATTGCTGAAATAATGAGCCCTCCACATGTAATATTTTTGCTTCTTGATCAACTCTATTCTGTATCCAGAAACCATTGTCTCCTTTGGAGAGCAGAGGTGGTTCAGTTCAGATTGACATATTTTATTGGCCAAGCATGACTGTACACACAAGGAATTTGATTTCAGCATATCAGATCTCAGTGTACTTGCAAAATAACAGTAAACAAAATAATAACATAAATAAATAAAATTATGTATTCAACAGTAAAATATGCATCCTAAATGTGCAGCCAGTAGAAAAGGAAATATAGGAAAGTGTAGAATCGGAACCACAGTCTATTGATAAATATGTCTGGATTAATTTAGAATTCCTTGCACTGTAGTAATCACTGTGTCCTGTCATACAGTATATAATGTGTTAGATATTCAGCTGAATGATGGCAATACCCGATAACACAGTCCAGAGGGAAGAGGTTCAAACAATTTGTGTCCAGGGTATGAGGGGTCTGCAGTATCTTCTTTGCCCTGCTCTTGACCCACACAATATACAGGTCCTCCATGGAGGGCAGGCTAGCTGCAATTGTTCTTTCTGCAGTCTTGACTGTTTGCTGGAGTCTGTATCTGTCCTGCTTGGTTGCTGCACTGAACCAGACCGTTATAGAAGTACAAAGGACAGACTCAGTGATTCCTCTGTATCAGCAGCTCTTGAACCAGGTTGAACTTCTTGCGCTGATGCAGGAAATACATCCTCTGATGTGCCCTCTTAAAGATGATGCTAATGTTAGCCATCCATTTCGAGTCTTGAGAGATTACAGAGCCCAAAAACTTGAAGGATGTTCTTCTGGTACTATGTTGCTGAATATTGTAGGAGGGGGTGAAATAGGAGGACTCTTCCCAAAATCCACTGTCATTTCCACGGTTTGGAGCATATTTAGCTCCAAGTTGTTGTGACTATACACAAGGCCAGCTGTTCAATCTCCCATCTGTACACAACTCATCACTGTCTTGAATGAATCCAATGATCGTTATATCATCCACAAACTTCAGAACTTTGACAGAGCGGTCCCCAGAGGTGCAGTCATTGTGTAGAGGGAAAAGAGCAGTGGAGGGAGCACACAGCCCTGAGAAGTGCCAGTACTGATTGACCAAGCACTAGATGAAATTTTCCCCCCAGTGAGGCACCACCTTGCTGTGGTTGGGGGGCTTGTGTGCTCCGAAGAAGATGAGAGCTCTGCCAGAAGTTCAACCATACTGGACAGGTCTCATCAGAGGAGCCAGACGAAGAGTGTCTC
>JANHZU010010796.1:71331-99916 GCA_032468055.1 Acrochordus granulatus | reverse complement strand
TTTCCTAGCATTTGTGAAAGCAGCACCTGCTATGATTAATGGCTTTTTGTGTCTCAAATCATCTTTTGCTGTCAGCACTACCAAACTGATAAGAATGAATGAGCTTAGCATGGAAACCCAGCCTTGTTTCTGTTTTCTGCTAAGCCAATTAGTGCCTGTTCTTATAAATATTCAATTGGCCCACTAAACTTGCAGCCTTCAAACAATAATTCAACATCAGATATGACAATAGCTTATCGGAAAAGGAGGTTGTAGCCCATATGATTGGTTACAAATAAATATGTATTCTTAGAAATTAGGGAACCATCATCAGTACGACTGGAATGTGTTTACTTGTAAATTTAAAAGATAACAATATATTTAAGGAAATCATGTGAAATGAGTATTAGAATTAAAGCATGAAAACTGATTTCTTGGTTGGGTGAGGGTGATCTGTAGGAAATTATCTCTGCAAGAAAACAAGTTCTGGATTCCCCCCTCCTTCTGTTATTTCAGCTCACAGCATATTAAAATAATGTGTCTCTATTGCTGTCAGCTACTGTTGTGTACATGCATACATGTTCAGTTTTGGTCTGTTTCTTTTTTGGTTTATAATTAAATACAGATTTATGTATTGTTTGTCTTGATACTGTAAAATACTATAAACAATATAAAATGATAATTAGATTTTGTTCTCACATAGTTGTACTCCCTCTTTCTCTCTCACAGACACAGACTCATTTCCTAGGCCTAGCAGAGTCAGTTTGAAAGCAGTATTTATTAGACTGCAATTCTTTCCTTCCTAGGGGTCAGTGGATAGAACTAAACATGCAGTTTATAATGAGATCTTTATCACATTGAGTAGAATTTACCTTATTCTGGGAATATGGTATGATCAGGATGATAATTATGTTCTGTATGGCAGCCACGAGAAGGCATTGACAACACTCAAACAAGGGATTGAATGTGGCTTCTAAGAATTTCATTCATTTGCCAAGTGATTGTACATACTTACACTAAGTTGAGTGGGGGCTTATACTAGCAGCGGATGTACCGTAGGATTGGAGCCTTGAGGAAACAAAGGCGATGCATGATTCACTTGGAAAACCAAGAAGAGATTGGTGCTCCTCTTTATGTATCAATGGAGTTAATTATTATTGTGCTATATATGATTCCCCATATCACTGGGAATAACTTAGTTGGGATTCGAAGTTGATGGCAAATTGGAGCAGCTTTGGTCAATTAGCTGTTTTTAGAGGTCAGTAACAAATAAATAACCTAATTGTTAGACTGAATAGCAAATCTGTCCATAGGGCATTGGATAAATGACTACTTTATTTGCTCCTCCAGCATAGATTTACAGTACGCCAAGGTCCAATGCAGTATTCATTAAATCCTTGCTCCCTACATACTGGTGTATTATTTTATTTATTGACAGGACTTTAATGCTACCTATACAAACAGACTCCTGTATATATACAATTTAGTGCAAAATCAGAAGCAAATAGGGGCTATACAGATGTCAACCACTCTTCCTCTTAAAAAGTAGGAAGGTTTCACAGGGGCAGGATAAAGAAGTTAAAAAACTGAACCTTGCTTCCAATATAAAAAGGGCTTGCATTTTATAATTGAGAGTTGCTGGATTTCTTATTTAATGGCCTTTCTAGTTTTTGCAATAAGCATAACTTCTCAAAGAGTAATGAATTACTGAAGCTTCTTTTTCCAGGACTGGTCAAGAAAACTGATCTTTGGAAAGACAACTGGTCTTTGGAAAGGCTATCATTTTCTAATGACACTGGGGAGAAGGTGGCTAACCCAAAGGAGTTGGTTGAGCAGGAGAAGGCAATTGCAATAAATTAGAATGGATGAAAGAAATCATAATGTAGCTGTTCATAGGATGTTCTTTAGAGACACAACATCCTGGATGAAAAGAGCTCTAGAATAGTATCAAGTCCTTTGTAAAAAGAAATCAAATAAAATTATAGTCTCTTAGATTTTCTTGTGTCTGCACTAAATGATCCTTGAGGCTTCAAGCAAGCAATTAAGATTAAACAGGTTGCTAAAGCTATGAATTGAATTTTTAATTTTTTGGGGTGATGGGAGGAAATGAAGACATTCAAATTCAGCTTCCACTAATCTGGGCTTGAGGTTGTTCTGGCAAGCAACACCCTTATGCCCACACCCAATATACATACACACATCCAAAACAGAAAGTCATGTGTTTGCTGTAGAGTGCTAGGTTATTTGCTACTTGGGCCACCTGATGTTAGGCTTCTTTTGCTTGGCATAAAGAAATGAACAAAATCAAAGCAAAAGCCTTTCAAAATGACCCACCTGAAATTTGGCAGGAAACTGCCAGATATGGTATTGCAATTTTCTCCTGAGTTTTGATGGCATTTTTTTAAAGCTAGGTTAAGCCTCTGGTTAGTTTAATGGGCTTGTAACAATTTAACAACCTGTTCTGTTGCTTTGGGAAACAAATTTAAAATTATAATCTTGAATTTTACCACAGTCTTACTCCCTTGCTGTGATTTTGTGAAAAATCAGAGAGAAAGAAAACCAAAAACCAATGATTGGGTTGTTCCCCATATTGATCAGCTGATCTGCAGGGAAGGCGTAACAATATTTGAGAGAAACATGTTTATGTATAATCTGCTTCAGGAGTATGAGTTCAACACAATCAAACTTCCACTTTGGTGGAGTGTTGGAAGCGCTCTGTAAAATCTAGTTGCATTCTCTCTACGGACATTTCGTGTCTATATTTAATAAATAAATATTCTAGATTAGAGGTAACAAATGGGAGGAAAAATAGCATATGCCCTCATTATGTCCTTGGGCAATCTTTCAAACCCTCAAGATATGAAGGATACAGAATATATGGAGAGAGGAATACACGCACATATTCAGACACAAATCACGACATGCCTACAATAGGAAGAGGACCTCCATCTTCTCACCAGTTAAGACTGTATCCAGGAAATATCCAAATATTATGTAATAGACTAAAAAATGTTCAATTCAGAGTAGGGTTGTCCAACCTTGGCAATTTTAAGATGTGTGGACTTCAACTCCCAGAATTCCTCAGCCTTAAAGTTGCTAAGTTTGGACACCCTGATTTAGAGGATGCTATCTTGCAGGATCTCACGTTAAATGCACCCTATAAATTAAAAAACGTTCAGGAACATAGAGTATACATAGAAGAAGCAAGTCCTTTTGCTTTCTTATTATTTATTTATTCTGCTTTTTTGTCCAAGACCAGCTTGCCTAGTTATCTGCAGCAGAATAAATTATGTCCCTGAACTTTTACATGCTCTCTTAAGGAAGTGTATCTGCCAAGTGATCTATTCAAACAATTACTTCAGTAGTTGGATGCCAAGAGGCCTGCTCTTGGTTTCATTAGAAAAACAATTTTTTCAAAGATCTCAGTCCCAATCTCATCACTATCCTTCTTAAGAAGACTACTTTCTTCCCATGGAGAATATAATGGACACAGACTTTCCCTTGTTGAATACATCATCTCCAGCCACCGAAGGGTTTTCTTCATGGTGCAGAATAAAGAAGGGAGCATCTGACTCCTAACTTCCATCTCTGTTTTGTTGTTGTTGTGTACATAAAAGGGCAAAGGCTGAAATAAGGAAGGTCCCTTTGGAAATAGCCATGTTAATTACCCAGAGCATGACTTCCAGTGGCTCTGAAAAGTTCCAAGCCTTTTGATGTATCGATCTGTTTAGTCTTCTTTTATTTCTTGCTGTAGTTCATGTCTCTCTTTCCCTTCCTGTTTTTACCTGCTTTTTCTCCTGTTTTACCATTTAACAGTTTTTGATGTTTGCTGATGTTTAATAAATAAACATCAAGCTACATTTTTGATAGCTTTAATGGGTGGTGTATTTGCTTGCTCTGATCTGATATAGGGATTGGCTGGAAGTATGTGGGGAGCAAACTAATCTGAAAATTGCCCACAATAATTTCCAACACTCCCTCCCCTTTGTCTTATTATAACTGTTAATACAGAAAACGCAATCCCAGTAAAATGAAGAATTCCAGTGCCAATGTGGCTGAACTTTGGGAACAAAGATGGGGGAACAGGAAGGAAAGCAAGCACGTGATAAGATAAGGGTAAGGGTTGGAGGGATGAAGAGGAGACAATCAACCCATGCAAAAGGAAGTGCTGTCCTTTGTCAAGAACCTCACTCAGTGCTATTTCTTTTAAACTGGATTCACCCTCAGAACATGTTCACATATGTCTTCCTCCAGTTTAAAGAACAATCAAAATATTGTGCAACTTCAGAACTTCTTTTTAAGGGCTTTCCTAGACATGACCAAATCCCATCCTCCCTAGCATTTTGCCTCTGAACTTCTTCCTGGGAATTAACAGATGGTGTGTGACTTCTTTTTTACTCTTGCACAATTGGAATTTCATAGTACAAGGGAGACGAGGAGCAAAATGTTTCTGCACAGAATCCTGACAATGTATTCCATTACTTTTTTCACTCCAATCAGCCAGTCCCAGCCCTCCTGAAACTGCACTTATTCCCCTAAATGTGTATCTACAGTAATTTAATGACCCTTGGAGTTCCTACAGAATTGTTGCTATCTCTCTTGTGCATAACCTGAGCCTTAGAAATAGAGAGAATGGTGGAATCTGGAAGTTCTATTTTTTAGCATTCCTGAAAACTATTTATTAACTTATTCTCCTTAACAGAAGTATGTGCTCTCTGCTGAATTGTGGGTCATACCAGGATCTGAAGGCTGTTTTACCAAAAGTGAGTGGAGCTGTGATCTAATATGAGCCTGAGTTTTGGGGAAATTATTTTTTCTTAATGGTAACATGGGTACCATAAACATTTGCAAAGCCATTAGTGTCTGCATTACTCTGAATTAGAAAAGGTGTTCTGATGAGCTGTAGGTGACCCTTGGCTTGCCTTTTTACCCCCATGACCTTTTACTTTCTTTCATCTGCAAGAATCAATTCAGTTGAAGGTGGGGCAAACTGATTTCTCCTGGAAATGAATCTTAATGCTATTTTTATCCACAGATCAGCTGCAATGCTGTCGTAGGTAGTACTGCACAGCATAAGTCTAGTGTACTCTTTCTCAAACTGAGTGATCAACTTTGGGCTCTTGTGAAGGCTTTTTCTTTGGAAATGTATTCAATCCTCCAATGAGAAAGGAACTTCTCCTTCAAGAGATAATTATCACTTCTGATGCAGAAATGAAGGGGAGAATTTGTCATGGGGGTTAGTGAGATTGAATTGGAAGACTTCTCTGAAGTCTGAAAAAGTCAGCCAAAGTCAGCCTTTCTCCAGGTAAAAAATCTGCACCAAAATCTACTTCCTTGGGAAAAGAGGTGCCCCCAAAGAATGTACACTGCTTAAAACAATTAACTGTGTGGCAAATAACTGGAATGCTTTTGAAACAGACAAAATTATTACCCTTGGAGGTATCTGAGGTCCACCATTTTCTTTCGTAATTTGGTAAAAGGTTTTCCCCTCTTTCTCTTAGCTGCATGACAATAATGTTGTTCTCTTATAATATATGATTTTTTCAGCAAAACTGATGAGTAATTTATGCCCAAATTAGAATTCCAATTGATATTATGTCCTATTAAAAGTGGGTAAACAAGTGGCAAGAGAAAAAGGAGACACAAACTGCTGAGGAAGTTCAAGCAAGCATCAATAGACCCCTTTTTGTAATCTGTCAAACAACTTGACTAATTTTATTAACTGGGTAAATAACATTCACCCAGTTGCAAGACACTTTCACTTTCAATGTTTGCATGTTTGTCCAAGAATATTAACATTAAAGATGAAGGTGTTCTTTTCTGGAAAATTTGCTCAAAACTGCACACAAATATGCATACAATACTGAACAATAGTGAACAGCAATTTTAAAAACTGAGTTAAAGTACAAAATGCCCACAGATACAGTAAAATAGAACAAGTAAAAAAAATCCTTCTTGCATCCCCTTTATTAAAATCAATTAAATTTGTTGGGGTGGTGAGAAATGAAAGAGAGATTAGACTGGGAAGGGGAGATTTTGCTTCCAGGTCAAGAGATAGAATTATAGATGGTCATTTAGCTGATGTTGCTAGAATTTAATTTCATTAGACATGACACATATTACTCATGGCCTCGAGTTAGAAATAGAGTTTTATACAAAGTTTCTTGAGTTGAAAGCATGTATACAAGCAAGTCTATGGGCTGACACAACAGCAGAAATAAAAACTGATATGGGACCATGGGAGTGGGCAGAAAGGCCACCTGTCTAAAGTCTCAAGCTCAGAAAGGGTATCAAATTTAGATGTGCTATATTATTAAAAAAGAAATGTAACAGTATGTAAATTATACCATATCCTTTGACTTTGGGGATTTTGCTTCATTTTCACTGGCTGTCATATTTAATTTTTATTATGGTTAGAGGTATCCCAAAGCAGGAAATTATTTGAATCTCTGTAATTTCCCAAAAGAGCCTGAACATATTTGAAACAGTGAAATAAAATAAATCCTTACAACAGTCCTGCAAAACAGACTGAAAGGTTGTGAATCAGGGATATCCAATGTGGGATCTGGGCAAAAAACCAAGAAGGCAGTCCTGGTCATTATCTTGACTTTTAGCTCATCCTTGGTGGACACCTTGGTGGAGACTGAGTCCATAAGATTAATGGTTCACCTATCGTCCCAGCTATTTATTCTCTCATGCACCAAACTAGCATTCTGTCTAGTGAAGCTCATTCAAATTTGATAGAAAATCAAAGTATAACATTAAAACCCAGCCAACTCAATTCAACTACACGTGCAAAGGTTTTATAAAGAGGATTTGCAATATTTAGAAACTGATTAAGCCTGCAGTTTAGTTATGTTCCCAGGAAGAGGTCTATAAATGAGAAACACCTTGCAGTACACCTGGTGGGAGGGGGAGGAAACAGAGTAGAATTAATACAGAGTCCTTCTCTGAATCTATCTTTTCCAGCAGGGCATCCCCTCCCTTTCTCTCCACCAAGCAGCTAGATTTTTTTTTTAGCTCAAGAAGCCTCAGGGCTTGACTCTTCAATTTCCTGAAGGACGACGGCAGTCCGATAGCATCTTTCTTTCTGCTTCCTCTGTAATGGGGGAGGACAAATGATCCAGAACAATCAGTCAGAAGGAAATTGCATGTAATTAGGACAAAGAATTGTATTCTTTGTTGTAAGCTATGAGCTGGCAGCTCAGAACTTTGGAACGGCCACCTGGTTTCCTCTCGCAATGCTTCTGGAGCCTCCTTTCAGACTGATTAGACCTCAAAGGCAAATGAGGAGCGCATGCTGGATTGGTGTCAGCAAGAAAAAAAAAGCACATTTCAAAACCTGTCAGATGCAGCCTTGATTAATCAAGCCCATTTACTGCAGTGGATTCATCAGAAGAAAAGAAAGCCTCTGCAGGGTGGTGTCTTTGCAATCAGTGAGGTAGGATGTTGTGCTAAGGGCAGCCTGTCCCTATCTATGACCTTGTTGGTTTGGATAGCTGCTGCCTGAGGAGGAACAACATCCAACCAACATCCAATCCAACTTAGGGTCACAGAGAAGATCAACTGGATATCATGATCTCTAAACCTGGACGAGGCAACAGACGCTTGGTACAATGACAGTTTTCTGTGGAGGGGGTGAATGGCTGAACTGACAGAATCTAATACATTTTGGGAGAGTTAAGTTGATGGAATGGTTAAGCTATGCAGATCAGTGGAACTGCATTGATATACATCCTTGCTTGCATGGATACAGCATGTGAACACCCATCTATCCACATTTAATAAATTGAGAGAGGAATTGGGAAGGTTCAGAGAAATGCACAGTACATAGCACTTAGAGGAATGAAGACGTTAACTCAAGAACTAAAATAAACTTTATGTTTGAAATAATGGAATGTTACTGTATTGCAGAGGTGCATAGAAAAGCAATACAGAAGTCCTCAACTTGCAGCAAAACTGGGACCAGAATCTTGGTTGTTGAATGAAGAAATCATTAAGGGAGATAACCGTGTGACTGCTTCACACAATGACGATACTCCCGACTGCAGATGTTAAGCAATTTCCTCGATCCTAGGTCATGAAGAAAACAGCGTGAAAGAACAGACTGCTGAGTTCAGTTCCCCTCTTTGTACAGAAGGGAACTGCTCTCGTGGGCTGCGGGAACAAAGCTTGGATCTTTGGGCTCTCTCCTCCGGAGGAGTTCAGCTCCTCTCCATGCATGGAAGGGAACTCTCTCTGGGCTGTGGGAACAGAGCTCAGATCCTCAGGAACTAAACTCCATTTCTGCACCATAGGAGTTCAGCTCTCCTAGACAGGCAGCTCTTTCAAAAGACCCCAGAGACAAGAGAGAGTCTTTTTTGCAAGCAGCAGCAACTTGCGACCTTCCCAAGTGGCTTCCCCATTAACTTTCTGGGGAGCCCAGCAGAAATAGGTTGGAAGTGGTAATCACATGACTGCAGGACACTTGGCAACCAGCCATAAGTGCGAACAAGTTGCCAAGTACCTAGCTCATGATCACGTGACCGTGGGTGTATGCCTGATGTTTGATGACAGCCAGAAGTGCTTTATGTGCTGTAAAGCACCATTTCTGAGGCTGTCATAATTTAGAACAGTTATTAAATGACTGGTCATAAATTGAGGACTATCTGTAGTTCCATTTTTATTAGAGCAGAGACCATCATAACTGTTTCTGGGAATCTAATCCAAAATTTCAGAAACAGCCTTCATTTAGTTCAGTGCCTTGCAATGGAGCATGATTTTGCAAAACAGAGGTTTGAAGGGATGAAGAACATTCTATAGAAAATCAGTATATAGTGTTAACTTTCTTTTTGAAGAAACTTTGTAACTTGGTTATGGGACAATATGTGATGAGATTTGCAGTAATAGTAGTCCATGCTGCGGAATACACAAGGAATTAAACTGCAGGTCTTTTTCATGAAATCAGTCTACACCAAGGTCAGCTACATAACACAGCTCAGAAAAGACAGTAATATGGAAGCACTGAGAATGAAAGATTGACAGCAAATATAAAGAACTATATAGAGTGAATAGGAAAACTAAGATTCCCTGATCGAGCCAACCCTGTTTCTAATGGAGATCACTATGATTAAAGGAGACACTTATTGAACCCCCTCAATCTTCCTTCCCTATGATGGTGTTTTATTTATTTCTCTATCAAATTTGTATGGCTGCCCATCTCACACAAGGTATACAGTAAAATTAGGTAAATAACAAAACATGCTATAGGATGATTAAATTTTATATGTTTGCCATTGGTGTTGCCTGGAGTCAATATTAATAAAAGCAAATACGAATAATATAAATATTGTTAATAAATAAAGTGTTAAAGTATTGTTGGGCGTAATCTGCTGGATATGAATCACCACATTCCTCTGCATTTGGGTGATTTTTTTGCTGGATAACTTTCTGGTATAAAAGAAAACTGTCCTATTTCCTTTGATTCTTCATTATTTATGTAGAAAAATGCTAATTAGAAAGCCTGTGACTATATCAAACCAAATTACATCCAAACATGAAGGTTTCCAAGTGGGAGAAGTTGGCATCAAGGAAGTGTTTTTATCCTTTTACAGTTCTAAGTGTTGGCAAATAAAAAATAGGCTCAACAGAGAGTTTGACTTGCACACGATAATTTGATGATAGGGGAGAAAAAGCTGTAAATTATTGGAATCTTCAGATCTGAAGCCAACTGCTTAGGGAACACACAGAATACAAGTGGTCCTTATTTAATGACCACAGTTGGGACCAGCCATTATATTGCTAAGCAACAGAGTAGTTAGACCTCACTTCCACGTGGTTGTTAAACAAGACATTGCGTGACTGTAACTTGTGATTTTACTACCTGCTTCCCTATTAACTCTACTTATTGAAAGCCAGATGTGAAGCATGCAAAGAGCAATCATGTGACTGCCAGATGCTGCAATGGTCATAATTGCCCATCGGTTATAAAATACCTGAATGTTGACCATGTGACTGTGGGGATAATGGTCATACGTGCAATGACTGGTTGTAAAATTACTTTTTCAGCCCTGTCATAACTTCAAATGATCACTAAAAGTGCAGTTGTTAAGTGCTGTGGTTATTTAGTCACGCAGTCATTAAGTAAGGACTACATTATTGGAACAAGAAATCCAATTGATTTATAACTGTGTTCCTTAGTATACATGAGGTTGCTTTAGATTTTCCCCATCATCTCTTAGGCTGCAGAAAGTTTGCCTAATTTTCAACAATGGTTGCCCCTAACAATGGTTTTATCCTTCTACTGTCAGAAGAACAATTCTTCCATCCCACTTCTAAGTCTCAGTAATCTTCATACCTAAAAAAAAAGGTCAAGGTTTCTCCTGCCAGTTGTGGCCAACTCTAGGGGGTGGTGCTCATCTCTGATTCACAGCTGAGGGAGCCAGCATTTGACCAAAGATGCTTCCATGGTCATGTGGCCGGCATGACTATACACTAAGGCACATGGAACGCTGTTACCTTCCCACCAATTTAAGTGGTACCTATTTATCTACTTGCATTTTGCATGCTTTCAAACTGCTGGGTTGGCAGGAACTGGAGCAAGTAATGGGAGCTCAGCCCCTTATGTGGGTTTCGAACATGGGCTGCTGACTTTCCAGCTGACAAGCCCACCGTCTTAACCACTCGGCCACCATGCCCCCCCCAACCTAGCATTTATATAAAAATGATTTTGTGCACTTTATCTGAATAATCTTTCTGTCAACTTTGTAAGGTTGATCAGGTATATTTTGCCCTTTTCCTGAGCAGGAAGGACTGCAATCCATTTGGCTGAACAAATATAAGCCTTGCATTATACAGATGTTTGAAACCTATATTTCGAAATCTCTTAAAATATGCTTTTTTAAAAGAAGTTTTAAAAATCTCTGCAACTAGGGCCCACTTGAATATTGCAGCTGCTCACTGTCATTCTACCTAAGCAATATGCAAATTCAAGCTGGTTAAAATAGCTAAGCTTGATGTTCTAGGATGTCGCATGAGAACAAAAACAACTTTGAGATGCTTCCCTTTCTCAGTCCTCCAGATCTGAGCTACAGAATTTACAGAAACCCTTTGTGTCATTCATTTCCAACTTTACTAGCAGTTGTTTTGAAGGTAAACTGGAAACATAAAAAACAGTCCATGCCTATCCGAACTCTCTGAACAAAGGCCAAGTGAAACATAGAATATATTAATACTGTAAAATAAAAAAATGAGTTTACTCATTTGTAATCCTTTGGCTCCTGTGTTGTTCTTGCCAGGGATACCGATTTCATCTTGAGTCATAAGATGAACTGTTTTCCCTCCCCATAACCTATCTTTCAGATAGTTTAGACTGGTGTTTCTTAAACCTTTTGCTCTCAAGATCTCTTCCCCCTTCAAAAAATTATGAAGGACCCCAAAAGATCTTTTGTTTGATGGATCATATTTATTGATTATTTATCATATTTAAAATTAAAATTGATAAATAAATTCAGTATTTATTTACTGAATCGTTAAAATAAAATATTAAAGATATTAACACATATAAAATATTTTTTTCATGAAAAATCTCTCCTTTTTACAAATAAAAATAATCATGAGAAGAGTCACATGTTTTTGCAAATATCTTCAATATCTGGCAAATAATATTGATTTCACAGACCTCTGAGGGGTTTTTTGGACCATACTAAGAAACACTGTTTGATAATACATTTATGAGTTATGATAATTCATAATTATGAATTATGAATTGAATTCCACATATCTTAAAGTTGCCAAGGTTGGACACCCCTACTGTAGTATATAAATCCATTACAAGAAAATTAATCTTAAATAATTAAATAAATATAGGGCAATTGTTTACATCCTCTCCTTGCTCCATTCATTCAGTGGCTGGTTGTCAGCCCTACAAGACAGACCAGACTAAGAAACGAATGCCATATAGGTTCGGACTACTTTTATTATAACAGCTAAAGTAACAGAAACTTGCCGGTCTGAATGTATTTTCCCCTTCTCTCAATTTATTCATGCGTGTCTTGTCTGAGATGTTTTTTTCAAATTGGTTTCTTGGCCCAGAAAAGCCCCTCTCAGCTGATCGCTGCCTTGATAGGAACGATTCTTCTGTCCTTCAAGGCTATTTCCTTTCCCCTCTATTTGGGTATAACTGGCATTCCCCTTCTAAGGGACTGGATGAGAGCAGAAGCTTCCAGATGTTAACCTCTGGACTGACTTCTCAGCTTCTTGGAGGATGGCTGAGTTAAATAGAGCACAATAAATCACTTGTGGCTTGCCATTGTTCACCAAAATGTTTGGCTCTACATGGTCAAGGGATACTAGTCTTGGCATGGTGCTGACAGCAGGAAAAAAAATTGAGTGATTTTCTTCAATTACTTAGCTTCCTGCCTCCCTAGCTCCTTTCTTTCCTCCATCTTTCTGACCTTTCTTTCTCATTTCTATTCCTCCTCTCATTCATGTCATTCCTTAATAGGAACAGTGGGGGAGAAACAAAAGAAAAGAAAAGCCAAGAGAGCCAGAGATTTTTCTAAATGAAGGTCTATGTTACACCTTCCTTTCCTGCTGACATCTGAGGAGCTTTTTACTTGCAAAGCCAGGCTATTAAACATTAATGAAATGTTCAATGACGTGCTTAGATTTTTAGGAATGCCTTGTTTCTTTCTTTTTTAATACACTCAGTATTAAATTTGGGTGGAAATTGTGAAGGGACTGTGGTTAAGCCCAGAGATTGCTCAGAGACAGATGGACAACATAAGCAATTTGACATGGCGAAAGGCTGCTTGGCCTCCAGGAGCCAAGTAAGGCATTGGTGCAGTTGCATCAGTTCATCTAATTGGATCTCACCCTCCTCTATTCTGTTGCTGTTCTGCAGATTTGGGAAGTTTGCTTTGACAGAGGTTCATGCAAAGGCCACATTGCTTTTGCTGTACCAAGATTTTCTTCTGAAGCTTCCTCCTACAGCCTCAAGAACCAGGAGAGGCTTCTTGTTCAATGAATGAAGCTGCTGCATCAGATTTACAGGGATGGATACACATTGCTGCCTCTGTGCTTTCATAGGATGAATCGTGCCACATGGTATAAAAGGTTGAGTCAAAGTGAAATGCAGGTATTTTGCCCACATTAAAGATAAAAAGTGGCGTCTTTGGAGAAAGCTCAGTTGCTCAGGCCTCTACAGGTATTTATATTCAGGCCTCCTCAATGTCGGGAGCAGGGAAGCAATTCCAAGCGAATTGGGTAATCCCTACAAAGAGAGACTGTTCTTTTTTCTCCAACCTCATCTATCTAACCTCCTCCTCTTCCTGACACATCCTAGCTGACCAGCCAACAGGGCAGAGGAGGCAATAAGATGAAGCTGGTAGGAGTGTCTGAGGTACTAAATCCATCCCATTATACATTCTGCAGGCTGGTGGTGATTTCCTACTCCATCAAGTACTATTGTCAGAGTCATTTGCAGTGAGATGAGCACTGAATAAGTTCAATAAATAAATAAATTGTGGCTTCTTGCGGAAGAGCTGAATCCATGAGACAGCCTGATGCCTTACTTCTCAATCTACGAGAGAAGGAGACAGTAGAATTAGAGCTACCAATCTCTTTGTGGGGGCTCTTCTTCCCAAGTCTAGGCATTAACAAGAATAGACTCATCCTGCAATTTGACACCAGACCCACCATTATACCCTAACACTGTTTTCCTGATTTGATTCTAATGCCAGGAGTACCTTGAGTGCAAATATAACAACCCACTCATGACCAATTTAATTTCAAGTTAATTAGGAGGCAACTCATTTTCTCAGCCAGGAGTTCCCCAGAAGGAATTGCTTGTTCAGACACAGCCTTGATAGATCCCATTTTCTTACATTTTATTTTCCTGGGCAGCATGATAGCCTTCCCTTCATCTGCAAGCTCTGAGTGGCATGATGGAAGAAGAAATGGAGGAATCTACATGTTGTCAAAGTGCCTAGCGCTGTCACGAACATGAGGGTGAGAGCCCAGGGATGGGGGAGCCCAGGAGTGTGTGTAATTTAAACCTAGCCTTTGTGCAAGCCTCCAAGTTTGTACATATGTATGTATACCAATGGATTGGCAAAAACATCTTCCTTCCCCTGCCTGTCTTGTCCATTCTTGTGCTTTGCAAGGGAGAGGTTGGAGTTAACCATTGCATTCCTACATCTCTTAGTTTCCTACATCTGCTCTCCTAGCAAGACAAGACTGGCTCTGGCAACAGCAGTGGATGGGCCCATGCTGAGGAATTGGCCCTCTATAAATCATCCTGGCTCCTTGACTCTGTGCTGTGCCTTTTGCTTTTCTCATATTTTTCCCTCTTGAAACATGAATGGGCCCCACTCAAGTGCCAGGAAGAAAAAGAAGCCACAACTAATGGCCTAACCTGGGATAACAAAGAGGAGGAGAGAGCATGGGCAGTGGTAGAAAGGTGAGCAATTGCCCAATTGGGCCAGCCAAGAGAACTGGGCCAGGTCAGAAGAGATGATGCTGGAAGATTTAATGGGGCAAAGGGGGGAAGAAAACTTATGCATCCCTCAGAACACTTCAATGAACCTCATTCTCCTTGCCTCATCCTGCCAACTTCTTCTGAACTGGGGAGCAAAATTAATGGGGAGACATGGGAAGGGAATTTATTTATTTGAGCACTGAGTTCCCCTTGGCAAACATGCTTGCATTAGGTCAACACACAGCTCTTGAGTAGCCCAAGCTGTGTGTACAGTACCTGTGATGATGAAGATGACATGAGTTTGGGGAAGCCCAATTTAAAGAAGGTGAGGAACCAGGGAGTCCCCCTCCCCCATATATTTTACTTTCAAACCTCCTGAAAAGTTGATGGACACCTGGAGTTTCAGAATAGAAGGATGGCATGCAGGGAGATTCAGCACTACCTCTGATACACCTCGTAGTATCAGGAATAGAGAGTCCAGGTTAAGTCCTTCTCACCAGGGAAACTTATTGGATGATTTGAAGCCAGTTGTGCTTTCTCCACCCAGCCATCCTCACAAGGTTGCTGTGAGGAAAAATAAGAGACAGGAACTAAATGTACATCATCTTTGGTATGAGAAACAGAATATAATTATAACTGGTAAGTAACTGGTGGGCTGGGGGAATCATAAGGATATTATGGGCATAATGAGGATAGATTTCACTCTCTCTTCACCTGCATGCAGAAACCAGGCAGGTGGAAGAGTGTCTGCAGGCCTCTCTTTTCAGAATGTGTTTGCCTCTCTCTCTCTCTCTCTCTCTGTGTGTGTGTATATATAATGCATGTCTATAAGGGAAAGACAATAAAAAGGAGATTTTCTCTCTCCCGTTGTTGGAGTGAGAGGGAGAGGTAAACCACATGCTAGCTGTGCCAATGGATTCTAATCATACTGCATCTGCTTGGAAGTAAAATATTGCTCTCCTCTTGACTGACATCTGTTTGTAGAAGTGATGAAAAGCCTCCTATCCCCCCCTGCCATTCCCACACCAAGTAAAAGCCACCTCTAATTTTGTATTTAATGTGGAACATTACAATGTCCAGGAAAGCATCAGTAATGTGTTGAAAAAGTACCAATCCTCTAAGACAAAAATGGGGGATTAATTGAAAAAAAAAGAGGAAAAGGAACAGAAAAGTCAAAATGACCTACCATTCTCAGTTGGAGCTCAAGAGTTATAATGCCACACAGGCATAGCAATTAGAGACAGAGAAACAAAATGCCTTTCTCAAAACTCCCAAGCCTGAAGAGATTAATTAATACTGCATGAACTGAGCTGCTTCACATTGCTTCATAAAAGGAGCCAGAAAGCTGAAGGAAGTAAGAGCCAACGAGAACAAGGACTGACAAAATTGAGAGAGAGTTTGGGGACATGGAGAAGCTGAGATGTTAACAGTGGGCAGACAGAGGGCAGGCAGGAGTGCTTTATGATGGCTGCTGATCTATTTGTGAGTTGAATTTTACACACTCAGATACTAGTGGCAGATCACACAATCATTTGTTTGCTCCCTCCTCGAATCCAGGATGGGGTAAGAATTACCCATTATAACAAATGCTTAAATTATCTTTGGTGGTGGTGGTGATGATTTTTGCATGGAAATGTGACATGTGCAATTATTTTCTTTTCTGCCCTGCTTACCATAACGTAATGCACCAAAGAACATCCTTCCTTTGATTGGCTGTTACCAAATGCCTCTGTTACAGAAATTGGTATCTGAAAATGCCCAAAAATGATTGATTTGGGAGCTCTAATCACAATGTACTTGTGCAGAAAATATAAATTAACTCATTATCAATACCCACTGGGACAAAATTGAGGCTCATTCTTTATTTGAATGTTAACTAGAATTTATCTTGTGAGCTGGCTATTTTTGATTTCTAGAAGCATCATATGAACAAGCCATACTCTGTTTTATTGGTACTGAAATGGTGCAGATGCCCCCAAAGCAATAAAGGAGATTGACAGCTTCCTAAGGAAACTGCGAGTGGCAAGAAAGTGGACTATGAAAAATATCCCAGGAAGTGAGGGAAAGATGATTTGTTCAGATGACCACACATGATTTTAAGCAGTCAACATGCTTCCTTTTCTGTATCCTTGCCTAATTCAAAACCCAGGTTTTTAATACTGTCACAGAGGTTTAGGGTGAATGGCAGGAAAAACATAGTAGAGACCTTGGTGCATGAGCAAAAATACTCAGTATATTATTATCTACAGATCTGGAGTTAATTGCCAGATAGAGTGAGGAGAAAGGTGACTCATTCCAAAACTATTTACTGCTCATCCTATCAATACTAAGTTGAAATTTTGAATTGGAGAGAGGGACATAAAATTAAGTTAGTGGAGATATTGATGAGCATTTAAAAAGTCAAAGAGGTAGCAGAGGAAATTTATGTAGTACAGTGAACCCAGTATGTCAGCCAGAGAGAGAGGATATTAGACCCAAATTCTGAATGCTTTACAAGCACTCATCAAATATGCTCTATTGATATTCTTTGCCCTTACAACTGTTGCTCCCTTCCTTGACCAGGTCTATTCATCTAGGATCTGCCTAGTCTTAAGGAAAGTATGCTTAAGGAAAAGGAAGATTACTGTACAGTGGGAGTGAGGTGTGCTTATGTACGAGTTTAAAAATACTGCCCCCGTAAAGAGAAACGCAGTTTTCCATAGGAAACAATGGAAAGTCAGATAATCCGTTCCACGCCCCCCAAAATATTCACCAAAAAAATCATTTTCAACGGACTTTGAGGTAGAAATTATTGTCCCTAACATCTGAAACAAGTAACTATGATTAACACATGATATAAAGCAGAAATAGAGCAAACAAACCATCACTTACGGATCTGCTTCTGGCCTCTGCTGATGCTGGCTGGAGGATTCGCTGCTGTCTCTTTAAGAGGGACTTTTTTCTCTCAGATTTTCCGGGCGTTTATTCTTAAAGTGGGCGGTTATTCTTATCAACAAAGAAATTGTCCTTGTTCTCCCCAAAGAAATTGTCCTTGTTCTCCCCAAGCAGAAATCCCCTGTTTCTTTCTTCATAGTACGGAGGGAAGAAGGACTGGAAGTGTGTGCATGTGCACGCACGGGTTTAAGAATATCCTGGTGCAAAGGAGAGGAGGGGGAGGGACTTCCTGGAGATTGAATCGGGAGTCTCCACAGTTCTTCCTCTTGAATGCCTTTCACTTAATTTATGCTGTTTATGCAGCAAGAGAGGAGAGCTCCATTGTGAGGCTTCCCACGTGAGCTGATCACGCGGTGCTCATTGCGATCAGGAACGTAGGCAGAACACACGCACGTACGCTGCTTCTGGTATGGCAATGGATTAAACCGTGCGAGGGGAGAGATGGTAGAGCGCACACACGCTGCTCTGGAATGGCAATGGAGTAAACCACGCGAGGGGAGAGATGGTAGAGCGCACACACGCTGCTTCTGGTATGGCAATGGAGTAAACCGCACAAGGGGAGGGACGGTAGAGTGCAAGCACGCTACTTCTGGTATGGCAATGGAGTAAACCGTGCGAGGGGAGAGATAGTAGAACGCAAGCACGCTGCTTCTGGTATGGCAATGGAGTAAACCGTGCAAGGGGAGAGACGGTAGAGCGCACAAACGCTGCTTCTGGTATGGCAATGGAGTAAACCACGCAAGGGGAGAGTCGGTAGAGTGCACGCGCACTGGCTGCATTAGCAGAATGCGCGCACAGGGTTGCCATCTGCAACAATGGAGTAAAGCACGAGGTAAGAGTCAGCAGAACTCTCATGCAGAGTTGCCTGAATGGGAAACACAGAGCGCGCTTACTGATGATGCGCAAGGTTTGGCACGAAGTTTCCTCGTCTCGTGAGTCGCGGCTCGTCTAGCGGAATATTTTCTGATTAAATTTTTTGCTCGTCCTGCGAGTTTCTCGCCCTGCGAGTTACTCGTCTTGTGAGGAACCACTGTACTTTTCATTACCTAGCACAAAAAGATTCATGTCAGACAACCCATCATAGAGATAAGAGACTGCTACTATGCCATCATTCTATCCCATTCTTCAGTATCTACAGTATATATTTACCTATCTGTCTACCTATATATATGTTCTAAACCTTGCTTTCTGGATGCTATGTTAATTGTGAAGTAATTAAGAAAAAAAGCAGGAAAGATAATTTGTAAGAATGTATATCATGATGAATAGTATCTACTCTGCACACAGTTACATTAGAATATAAATTAGAAAGGTAATGAACTTTGAACTTTTCATAGTTACTTGGCATAGTTTTTTTTTAATGGAAATTTTAGCCCTGGAACCAGATCTATATTTGGGCAATGGCTCCTTGGAGAACATATAAACAAAAACTAGTGCAAAGATAGAGATAGTTTTTTTTCTTTTGAAAGGAACGTATAATTCCTTCAGGTTTATATTTAGGCAGATCCTTTAAGCCAAAGATTCTGTGAGAATGGGTCAGAGGAAGAACTATAATTCCATCCTTCCATCTCTACTTATCCGGGAGACAGCCAGTAAAAGTTACATGATTCACTGACAGCTTTGTGTACATAATTATATTTAAGTATTATGTATTCTAAAAATTTTCTAAACACTGCTGCAGTTTGTAAATGTTTGCTATTGAACTTAATTGCAAAAATTGTAGTAAAATGACACAAAGACACAGATTATTGTGAGAGCTAATATTTTAAAAATACGGTCTCTGTTTCAAACAAGTAAGGCACTTAGTGCACTCTATCTGTGATGCTATTTTCCCCATGGGTTTTGAAAATGACCTTCTTGTAAGCATCAAGGACTGTAACTTTTCAGATAAAAATACTTGTTCTGGTTTTAAGTCAATGCCAGGTTTATTCCCCTGTTGTTCACAGTTTTCAAAAGCAGGAGAAAAAGTAATCCAGAAATTTTATTTAAAAAAAACCCACACTACTGTTTCCAGAATGAAGCTACTTTGTCAGTTTGCCTTGGGCTTTAGGTGGAAAAGAGATTAAAGAGTCAGTATTCCTTTTCATGTTTCCTCTGCCAGTTTTGTGAATGTAAAAAGAGAAATGACACTAACAGCTAAGTGTTCGACTGTGGTACTAAATGCAGAGTTATTTTCTTTCTCTCTCTCTCTTCCTGTTAAATAACAAAATTTTCATGTTAGGGCAACCCGAGGATCACTGTGGCTCATCCATTTGTAAGATGTGAAAACAGTACATAACATGCATGCTTCCCATAATATTCCCTGAAATAATGAAGGTTTTGTAAGCAGTGTTTATGTGAGACTTTAAATAAATTGAACCTGTTTTTTTTATATTTACCAACTATTTAACCAAACTGCATAATATACTCAAAGTTTCAAAATCATATGTAACACAGAGAAACATGGAATGCTTTTTTGAGAAAAAAAAGAATAATTTGTTGCAGGATTTTTTCATTTTCTCTTCAAACTGAATTAAATTACTTCCTTCTTATAAAACACAACTTGCTTTTTAGAAGTTTTTCTTTGATTTCTATGAACAGCTTTACCAGGGGAAAATATGTTTTTAAAACATATAGCTTGAAACAAACATGTACTGATCCATTTTATTTATTTATTTATTAGATTTCTATGCTGCCAAAATCAGATGACTCTTAGCAGCTTACAATAAAAAAACCATAAAAACAGTAAAAATTTTACTTTACTCAATTTGTTTTAGTTTTTTGAATTCGGAAGATTATATGTTTCTTCTATTCCTTCTTTATAAACAAAATTCAGAAATAGAACTATTGGACTAAATTTTTGTACATTCTTTATAATCATATTGTATCACTTTGTACCCCAAACATAGGGCAGTATTATAAAAAAGATTTATCTAAAAAATCTACAGTTTGGTTTTAGGAATTGCAATGTATAGATAATGTAAAATGTTATTTGCAAGAAAAAAGTGGTTTTTGGAAATTCGATTTGGCATATTCTTAAAAAGTTGAATGCATTATTATCAGATTAGTTACCTATTGTCTAAAGAACTCTTCTCCAATCTATTCACTTCCATGTGTGTTGCATTACACTCTCATAATTCCCAAACAGTTTTTTTACTTTTGTTTAACTACACTTTTACTGTGACTTCCTAAGTGTGACATTGGTTGGCTTATTATGTTCATAATTCATCATACACTTTGAACAATTGCCCTTAAAGGGAGACTTCCTTTCCTAAAAGTTATTTTCCATAAGTGTTAGTGTAGAGTAAATAAGCCAAAATTTATACTACACAAGTGAAACAAAATAATTCACAACCAGCAAATTTCCTTCTTTTGTTTGCTTCATTTTCAGGAAGTAGATTACTGATGGAAGAGGTTATTAGGCTTTTTAAGCCCTGAAAAAAAATGTAATTCATGCAGTTCTGTGCTGTTATTGCATGAACTTTCTGCCTTCTTTAGCTCTCTTACCATTGCCTTTTAGAATTGAATAACCCTGATGGGATATTTATCTTAATATTGCCTCTGTTTCTTTTTCTTAAAACTGTATTTTTTAAAAAAGTGCATGAGAATCAGTGATTTATAGTATAATCCTAAATATGCCTTAATCCAAGAAAATGGCAACTGTAATGTAAATAATCAAAATATAAAATTTATTGAAAGAAACACATTTTCTACCACTTCATCTTTATTTATTCCTTAGAAATGCAGATAGTCAGCTAATCTGTTAAGAATAGGTTATCAAAAATATTTTATTATTATACTATTTTTCTAAATCGAAGTTTTCTAATAGAGTAAAACTTTAAAGAAAGGTTCCCCTGTTCCTTATTCCGAGCCTTAAATCAATTACAAATTCAGACGTATTTGCATAAAACTTTGTCTTAACATATAGTCATTTAATGGAAAAGTTCACATTTTACTACCTTCTTGCTTATCTTTGCAATTTAGCATTGAATTGTATCTGAGACATGAATACACAAAAGCAAAGATCCCTTTTGATTAATGCATCAATCTGATCAACTTTACCTTGTGTACAAAACCCTATAACAAATTGCAAATGTTTGCCACTTCTAGAAAAAAAAACCTGACTGAACTTTCAGAGCTTTCAAACTTTCAGCCAATGTACTGCAAAGTCAGAACACTGTAATCAAAATAAAATGTCTATCTGTATCTCTCATATATGTGCATACAGAAAATTGGTAATCCTTATTAATAAAAATGATATGCCATAAATGCTAGTGCTGAATGCCAAAAAGAGGAAGGGCAGCGCAGGCACAGAAAAACAGTGACGAGCAATACCTGAAGTTTATGAGATAAGCCTGTTTTTAACAGGACAAAAATGCTACCCTCAGCAAACCCCAAGCTAGCCTGAATAACAGCTCTTCCACCAAAAGGATAAGGGAATCCGCTTTAAGCACCAATGTGAAAAGAGGTCAGGGGAGTACATGGCAACTGTACATATAAATAGCCAAAAGTGGGATCTGGATGATGCGGGGAGACCTTTTCAAACGTTAGTCCTGACAAGAACTGGCAGATGAGACGAAGACAGGGCTTCAGCCCACAAAATGTTTTAGCCCTCCTGTAAGTCTGCAAGAACACAGAAGAGCTGCAGGCCAGACCTTCCCCTGGCAAGAGCTCTCCGTAAAATGTGAAAGAGGAACCAGCGGCCTGCGCCTTCTTTTTCTTCAGCCTCAAAATGGGTGAAGCTCCTGGTCTCGGTGAAAATAACCATTACCCTGCAGTTCACCTCCGCTAGAAGTCCTAAGTTCATCTTGAACTTACGTGGACCTTATTTGTGAAGCAAAAACAGAGTTCACTCACACCTCCCTTGGGCCCTGGAGCCACTGCTTCTGTATGCCTCGAGCTTGGGGGCTGAAGGCACCTTGCTGTACACATGTTCGAGGCCAACACAAATCCTGCGAGCATCTTTTTAGCTGGAATCAGGAGGCTGGGTTGCCAGAAGGGTTGGTTCACTGCCACTGTAGTTACGCAGACTGCATCACGGACTCTAACTTAACAGAGGAGCATCTAAGGCTTTCGCTGTCTCTTGAGCTAAGTCTTCTGAGCTAAGCCTAAGAACTGTTGCAGCCTTTCTGCTTGAGATGGGAATCCTGAACAGCAGAGATGATAGAGTAATAGAGCAAACGTTCTCAGAGGCGACAGGAAGGTATGCAGAAAGAAGGAAAACTAAAGAAAAAAGTGTCCTGGACTTTTGCATTTGTATCTGTGTTTCTTTTATAAAAAGAAAAAGAGGTTTTCTGAATTGTGATGCTAATATAGACTTAGACTTGTATTTTCCCAAGTAGATTTTAAACTTTAGATGGTATTATATACACTTGCAATATCATTCTTAGAATCTGCAGGAACAGCCTAATTTTTAAAGGTAAAGTCTAAGTTAAATAGTTCTAACCACAGTTTTTCCTGTCTTCAAAGTGACTTTTTTTTCCACTTCCCCCACCTCTTCCAAAAAAATCAAAATGTACTTCATGAAACTATTGTATATGAAGCACTTATTAGCCATAATTAAATGGACAATATGAATTTACTACGTCTTTAGGACTCTGGCTTGTTCTGGTTTAGAGCAAGATGATTAATGCAAATACATATTACTTGAGATAACCATTTAGCAGCTAATTTAGCCAAATTTATTACAGCAGTTAGAGATTTTTCATTTTAGCAGACGGAGACAAGGACATGCCAAAAGCAGAGATGTATATGAATGCACACTGCCCTCTAGTGCACAAGATGTACAGGATGGAGCACAAATACAGCCCAGAAGACGAAATGCAAGCTGGAATAATAAGAATACCAAACACATTGTCTGTATTTCTGCCAAAGACAGACTGCTTCTTATTCTAGCAAGCGAGATGCTACTGTATACGAGTTTTAAATTAGCTAAAACTCTATTACAGTATTTGGCTTTGAAATACTGGCTAAGAACAAATTTTAACTTCTCGTCACTGAAGCGCCTTTAAGCAAAACTTCACAGAACTTATTATGTTTGCTTGTTCTTTCATTTCCAGTTCTATTTCAGACATTGCACAGAACTCTTGCTTTAACATGCTTGATTCTATAACTCCCTTAGGCCACAGTTTCTTTTGCAGTTCATTGGCTGATTTATTTTGCTCTGGTATTAAGCCAAGTCTCTATAGACATCCCTTCTGTGACCACTGGAGATTTGGTTCATCTGAAGACTGTAAATTCTGTTTGACAAGATCAAAAGAAACAGATGTGTAACTTCAGTAGTTGATATCACCTGCAATGAAGAGAAATGATCAAAGAACTAGGGTACCGTATCTTCCCAAATCTTTCAAATAGCCAGTTGCAGAGCGGTTTACTCCCTAGCAGCTATGAATAAATCACATAGAAATTTAACATGTGTAGGACTACACACACGCACACACACAAGAAACAGAATTGTCCACAGATTTGGTGCTTCGTGAGCCACAGCAAATCCTGCTTCTGATTGCTTTTCCCTTGCTTACTCAAGCTGTCAACAGCAGATTAAAATCAAACTACAAATCAAGACAGAGCCTTCAACTCTTTCAGGGCTTCCAAAATGATTTAATTGTTCTTATAACTGTGATTTCTATGAACAGCAAAGGACAAAATCTTTCTTTCTCTCTGTACCTGTGTTGTGTGCTTTTTTAATATAGAGCAATAATGTACAAATGCAATGCCAATGATTTTCCTTTTGCTTTTTATTTCCTCCATCCAGTATTGAACAAGGGTCAGTGTGTTACAAAATACTATCGCTGGATGCAGAAAAGTGGGGGCTATATTTGGATACAGTCCAGTGCCACTATTGCTATTAATGCCAAGAATGCAAATGAGAAGAACGTCATCTGGGTCAATTACCTTCTGAGGTACATTTTGCCACTTCAATTATTTGCATTTTTGTTATGACTACAAGAGACAAATTGAAAGGATAGTGGGTAACAACAAATTCAAGGAACTCAACATGATTCTGCTTAGAATTAATGTATACTGGTGAATAACAGTAACATGGTCATAGGATAGATTGCCAGAGTCTGGATTCCCCTGAATCCAGGTGAAGCTTTAGCTTTATCAATGTTAATCACAAAGTTGATTCATGGCAAACTTTTGTTAGCTTGTTGTTGTGGACAAACAAACATGCCTTTACAAAGGCATGAAATTATGTTCCTATATGCTAAGAAGTCAAGTCCCGTATAGTTTCAGAAACTTTGTTGCAATTATCAGTGTGGAATTTATCTTAAAGCTCTCATTTGCTTTCCCCTTTGCCTTCCAGCTTTGCTAGACAGGTTGATTAAATGCCAGATCACCTTGTTTAAGCTCTCTGAATTGTATACAGGAGAATATTTAGGTGTGCTGTTCCTTGAGAAATATAGCACTAGGACCATTCTGAATTTAGTTCTTGCTGAATGCAGAAAAGTTCACTGTGACCAGTAGTGATGAAACATTCCCATTTTATCCAAATAAATTATGAGAAATGCCTGAATCTCAGCTCTACTGTCTGTAGCATGGAAGTCAGAACAGCATATTGTTTTTTATTTAAGTTAACAAGAGATATTTATGTAATGAAAATGGTAAAATATTATGTGCGGAGCCATATCAGTCCCAAGCTTATGTTCTCAGAACTCTTGTTGATTTAAATAAGTCTTATTTCTATAAATGGGTTTAAGAGATTTCAGTTTTGAATAGAGAAATATAAATAGGAATTTACAAGCAATTATTGGGGGGAAATGGGCCATATGATTCCTTTTTTTACTCTTTCCTCTTGTAAAAGCTACGTGATTATGTCAGGAATGAGCTCAGAAAGAATTCACATTTCTTCTATTCCTGGAGAAAAAACTGTAATCCCACTTTTCCCTCCTTGTGATTTAATTGAAGATAAAGAGGGAATCAGATATTACTCAATGCCCCAAGCACTTGTTGGAAAAATAGCGACACTCTGCCTTGAGCCCAATTTCTTCCTGCCATTACGTTAAATGGAAATTTGAGCTGAAATTGCTTCCCAGTAGCATACACATACACATACCAGCAGCTTGAGGAAACCACCTATATATTACACATCTCCATAGTCCTTGCAGATAACATATGACCATCCTGTTCTTCTTTCCCATGGTTTGGCCTTTGATATGTGTTGTAAATTGTAAAGTGACTTTCTAATAAAAACAAGAGGGGCTTGCAGCAGTAGCCTACTGCATTGTACCATGCTATGTTCAGTATTTCATTCAGCCAACCTTGCCCTTCTCTAAAAAAGATGCTATCATCTCTCCTTTTTAATTTCTTCTTTATTTCTTAAAACATATTTCCTGAAAGTCCCACATGCAGGTTCTTTTTCTATTCTGACTAGGCAGATTTCTGCTTATATTCAGTAGTCATGCATGTAGTACAATAGAGATAAGTGTCTAATGACTCTACAAGTACAAGTAACCTTGATCAACTTTCAAAATTTCCAAACCAAACCATTCCCGGGCAAAGTAGGAATGAAGATTTTTAGCAAGTTTGATTGGTTTCTTCCTTGGCAACTTGCCATGTGAGAATGAAAAAGGAAAAGAAGGCCACAAAGGAAAAAATAAGTGGCATCAAGTAGAGACCAATTGAAGTTAGGCCTGGAATGCAACAAAAAAAATAGAGACTGCACATTCCATATTCAACTTAACATTGTTTGTTCTTCATACACCAGCTATATATGTAATGTTTATTTTAAAAGATGTAAATATTAAATGACCCCCAAAAAAAGTCCTATATACTATACAATATACCATTGTGGTGGGGGATGGGATATTCCTGGAAAAGATGAGCAAAGAATATGTATATGTGCAATAGTATATATTTCCAGCAGAATCACCCAAAGCATGAAGGTCATTCCAGTTTCCCAGCTAAAGCAATCAGACATACACAGTATATTGGGCAGCAGTGATATAGTAAGATGTTGGAGGCATCTTACTATCATAATAGCAAAGGCATCAAGTCATACTCTTCAGGAGAAGGCAATGGTAAACTATTCCTGTGCTAAGAAAATCACATGGATAAAAATATAAACTGATAGACTGTGGAGTGAACTTAAAGAAATTGTTAAGGATGAATGTGAAAAGAGACTGCCAAAGATGAAGAAATGGAAGAAAACAAACTGGATATCAGAACAAACCATGGAGAGAAAAAGAGAAAAGACAAAATCTAGAAAAACAATATCAGAAAGGAGCTTAACAAAGCATTTCAGAGAGTTATTAGAAAAGAGTAGAAGCAATATTATAACAACTTTGGTAAAGGCATCGAAGATGGAAACAGACACGGAAAAAGAAGGAAAGTGTTTCAGTCTAAACTCAGAAGGAGGTTCCAACGTCCAACTGTTATGTTAAAAAATACCAATGGACAAACAGGAACTGATTCAAGGGAGATCAGACAAAGATGGAAATAATAGATTGAAATAATGTACAGAAGAGATGTCCACATTCAAGATACTTAGAAATATTCTCTACTTAAAAGAACCTTTAGTATTGCAAGATGAAATTAGATCAGCACTCTGTCTGAGTGTCAAATATAGCAACCAACAGAAGAAGGATCTGTAAATGCTCTAATCAAGCTATGCCAGCAAATTTGTCAAACAGATTGGAAGAGGTCAGTCCCATTCCAAAAAAGAAGATTTAACAGAGTGTGCAAACTGTTTTATAATGCTCTTAATTTCACATGATAGCAAAATAATGCTTAGAACCATCCAATGCAGATTAGAGTCTTAGGTAGAAAGACAGATATCAGATGTTCAAGCTTGATGTAGAAAAGGCCAGGGAATGTGATATATTATTTCTGATGCACACTGTGTAATTGAAAAAGCCAAAAGCCAAAGGAAACCCCAAAAAAGCAGAATCATGCAAGTCATGATATTTCCCTGTGACACTCTACTGAAACTAGAGTTGAACTGTGAAGAAGCAGGGAAGTATTGACAGTTTTGAACTCTGGGATTAGAGAAGACTTCTGAGAATATCCCAGATAGCCAAGAAAACAAACCAATGAATCAAACAACTCAACCCAGAATTGTCACTTGGCACAAATTACCAGGCCGAAATCAAATTCAAATTACTTTGTAAACTTGTTGCCCTCTCACACCATACTCCTGGAATGCAGTGGATGTGGAAATGTTTCATACCTTGTTACATGTTCTTGGTTCATGTTTTCATTTTTGCTTGTAGAGAAGTATTATTAGGGTAGCAGCATGCAACTTTAGGAATAATAATAACATGGCATAGTTCACATAAGTCCAGGAATTATAAATAACAAATGTGTTATGGAAAATAAGTGAAGATATCATCGTATGATGAAGATGGTAATAAACCATTCATAAGACAGAAATAGCAGAAACATTGCTTATATATTTGTATCTTTGGTTGCTCAACAGAGATTTTTTTGACAGATAGTAACAGAACAAAAAGTATATATACTTTTAAGGTATTATTAATGAAAATTCTCCAAAGCTTCAAGAGTGAAGAACTGGAGGAAGATATGTCGTTACTGTTGTGTTTTCGTGTCTATATAAGGATTATTTTTAATAGTGAAAAACCAAGATAGGTATTCTGTAAGTAAAACAAACAAACAAAATTCTCAGTAACTGCATTACTTTTCATTACATAGCTATATTTGATTGATTTTCATAAATTACTGTATTTTATTTTCAATTAGTTGTCCAAAAAGATGTGAGGATGGATGGAGGGATGGATGGTTTGCCTTTCTTTGCTATTTGTTTAACCATTTTCTTCCAAAGCATTTTTTTTAAAAGAGAGAGGGAACGATCATACTCCCAAGTTATCAAGTATGTGTACATTGGCTATCTCTTCTCTTTTAGCAATCCAGAGTATAAGGACACTCCAATGGATATTGCACAGCTTCCACATTTGCCAGAGAAAACCTCTGAATCATCTGAGACCTCTGATTCAGAATCAGATTCAAAGGATAACTCAGGTAATATAAATGCTCATCTTATATATACCTTTTTTGCAAGATAGGATATTTTCTTTTGGTTTATTTTTTATTTATTTACACCATTACAGCCAAGTTGCGGGGTTAGGATATATTTGTTGTTAAGTCGCGCAGTCGTGTCCAACTCTTCACAACCCCATGGACTGCATTACGCCAGGCCCCACTGTCTTTTACTGCCTCCCGGAGTCTTCCCAAGCTCACACCCATCACACTGACTATGCTATCTATCCATCTCATCCT
>JANHZU010010796.1:39478-55445 GCA_032468055.1 Acrochordus granulatus | reverse complement strand
CCTGAACGAGAAATACGGAGCGCGCTGACTGATGACGCGGAAGTTATCGCGTGAAGGTTTCTCGTCGTGTGAGTCGCGGCTCGTCTAGCGGAATATTTTCTGTTAAATTTTTTGCTCGTCCTGCGGGTTTCTCGCCTTGTGAGTTACGCGTCCTGTAAGGCACCACTGTATTACTAAGAGACTTGTGTCTGGATTTTGCTCATATATATTTAATAAAAGCAGAAACCATCTAGCATTCTTGAACAGCACTAAGAACTAGAATATTTCTTCCAATATTAGATATTGGAATATATAATATATATATTAGATATTATATTTCATCATAATCTGTCATTCCAATCCTTGGTTCTAGTCTTGCTTCCTGATGTACACATTAATGAATAATTAACTATTTATGTGAATTTTCATAATAAATGTACTCAAGAACTGTATGAAGTGAAGGGGAAATGCAGAAGAGAGTTTGAGCTAATCAGGTTTTTCTGAGAGGAAATAGTTATTAAAAAGGTGCAGTCTTTGAGATTAAGCCAATGACTTCAATCCCAGAAGATATGTCCAGGTTTAACATAGCTTTCTGTTTTGAGCTTTTTTTCAGTTTCCCAGTCTAGTGTAACAAGGTTCAACTTGGCTTTTCTAAAATCAAGATGATGGATTTCGGTAGTTAGTTTCATCACCTTATGTGGACACATATCAGATCACCTATATCTATTTATATTGGTAAAATGACTTCTGGGCAATGCCATATAAGACAATAACTACAATATGGGCTTATATTTTATCAGCCATGTTGTTGGCTTCTTCAAGACAGATCTGAAACTGAACCTGGCAACATATGCTGTCTGTGTTCAGTGGAGTGGTATGCCAACAACCATTTGCTAATTGAGATAAAGATGCAGTTATATGTTTAACAATAATTATGGGGAAACAACTACAACTGTTTTGTGACTTTTCAATGTTACAGTTGCACTGTAAAAAGTGATTTATGACTGGTCTTTGTACTTAATGACAGTTGCAACATCCCCGCAGTCATGTGATCAAAATTCAGGTACTTGACAACCATCAGTTATTTATGACATCCCAGGATAATTGTGATTGCCATTTCCTACATGATTCTGATTTTTGTAAATAAATACAGACATATTGTAGAATTTGAATATCTTTTCCAATATCTTAATCAATACACTACAAAGTGCTAGTATGACTGCTGGCTCCTTTACTCTCGATGGTTGATCCTAAAAGGCCAAAGCTATCTAACATTTTGATAACTTCACTTCCAGTTCTAAGGCTGGTTATTCTATCTGTTGTCATTCGTTTGGTCTTCACTACATTAATTTTAAGTCCATTTTCCTTGTCAGTTCAAAGGCTCATTGCTGGACTTGTTTTCATTTGTTTGGTCTTTATATATTTAATCTTAGTCCCATTTTTTTCACTGTGCTCCTTGACTGTCATTACTACAGATTCCAAATCATTTGCATTTTCAGCTTTCAGAGGAGGACTGGCAGTATAAGGCTTAAAACTACATTTATCTTATTTCAGTTTAGCCTCCTTCTCTCTCTTCATCATATAGGCTGAATAAATAAGTATACAGCTTGGTCTTGTTCCTTAGCTGACCTGGAGACTTGTGGTTTCCTGATCTGTGTATAGGTTTCACATAAAGACAGTGAGATATTCTGGGATTCCCATTTTTCTAGTGACATTCCATATCTCTTTGGGTATTAATGCTATATTGCCCTCCTTTCAAGTCTCTGGCATCTTTCCTCCCTGTAGGATGGAGTTCATCATGTTTTGTTTCCAACTTTTACATTTCAGTCTCCAGCTACAAGCAACACATCTTGCTTGCATGTTCTGTAACTTTCAGATTAATCTTGACGATAAAACATGTTGATCTCTTTTACTTTTGTGTCAGTGATTGGAGTATAAACTTGAACAGTCATCATATTAAAAAATTGTCCACAAAATCTAAATTGGTATCATTCAATCATTGACTATACTGTATCCAAGTACTGTCCTTTCATAATCCTTCCTGATTATGAAAGCAACACCATTCCCTTTTTTTCCTTTTGTGCCCTGGATAATAAATTGAATGACCTTCTGGTTGAAAGTGTGCAATTCCAGTCCATTTCAGTTCACTGATGCCTAAAAGGTCAATGCGTAGTTGATTCATGACATCTTCCTCCGTGCTGAGCTTTCCCATGTTTATACTTCTCATATTCCCTTTTCTCACTGAAATGTTGACTTTGCAGCTTCAGATTTTCTCTCCCTGCATAGCAACATCAGCAACTAGACATCCCAAACACCTTAATTGGGTACTTCATAAACACCTTCATAAACTAGGTACTCCAAAAGATCCTTAGCTCTTCTTAAGTACATTTTGAGTGCCATTTGATCTGAGGAGTCCATTATCCAGCATTATATTGACTATACATGTGGTTTTCTTGGTACAATGCAAGAATAGTTTACCATTATATTCTCACACATGGTACAAAATGATGCCTTTTCCTTTGTCACTAAAATGTTAATCCACCTCCACCATCTTCTTGTATCACTGCTGCCCAGTATAGCTGCTTGCTTGCTTTAACTAGACAGCTGAGATGACCTTTATGGCCTGGGTGATCCTGCTGAGATTATATAAATCTTGGCATACACTAATGGAATTTTTTACTAATCCCTCCCAAGAGCGTCTCCTCTCCCTGTGAGGCAGCACAGAAGAACTCAAAAGGGAACTAAGGATACAGCCTAATATTTTTGTTGCATGTTCCAGTGTTCTGTTCCAAAGTTGCATATGCAGCTATGAAGATTGAGGATTTTAAATTATCACTGAGTATAACTAAATATTATCCACAATGAAGACATTGAACTGAATGAGATCATTGAATTTTCACTGTCCCTTTTTACTTTCTAACATTAAAAAATGCCACCAAAAAAAAATCCTACTGTATTTTCTCCTCCCAAATCTTTCAGGTCTTGTGTTTATAAAATCCATGCACTGTGGTTATCTTAACCATGGTTTACTCACCTCAGTTTTCTAAGTTTCTGATACACAGAACCATCAGTTCAGAATATCTTATACTACAACACTATTGGCCAATCGGTGGGTTGTCATACTGAAATCATCATCTAAATTCCATCTTCCATAAAGCCTCACACTATCTGTAGCTAAATTTTAAGATCTGAGCAAATAAAAGTGGAAAATAAAAGATACAAATATAGTTTGAACATTATAAAAGAAGAAGATCCAGGAAAACAAGACAATAACAAATGAGAAAACAGAATAAAGGAAACTGACATAGAGGTTTAGTTCAAATCACCAAAACCAGCACTAGTTATAACTGGAAAGAAGGGGGAAAACAACCATAAATGAAAAGGCCAACAAAGCTGAAGACAAGAAGGAAGAAAAAGAGGGAGGGAGGAAGAACCACATAAAGGGGAGAACAAAAAGAAAAAGAAAAAACTCCTTTTCCCCCTGAGAATTTCCTCTATCCTAACCAAGACTAAGAGAAGAAGATTAACATTGACACTGCATTCAGAAATTGATTGGCCACTAAGACTTGACCCTTGAGATAACTATTTGTTCCTCTTGGCTGTGTTTTGGGAATTTATTCCTCAGATCTAGGTGAGACATAGCCAAAATACTTGGGTTTGGGTGATTAATTCTGCAGTCTTCCAAAACGTGTATCCACTTCAGGAATCAATGTCCCTACTCTGAACTGAGGGTGTAATGACCTTGTATGACTAATTTAGAAAATAAGTAATTAGAAGGAAATAAATGGTGTGAAACAGTACCAGAAAAAATAGTGACTTGAAGTGAGATTTAAGGAGTGAATAATATCACAGTTAAAGTCTTCGTAGGGGGAAATAATCCTGCTTTTTCAAAAGTATTATTATATCTGTTATTATTTAACATTCTATGCAGTTTATCTAGTTAAATGACCAGAGAAGCTTAATGGCTTCCTGAGAGAAGACTGCATACATTGTATGAGAGCTGTGTTAGTATATGGTAAGCAAAAATCAGAAAGAGTCTACATCTTTTAGGACTAAATTTTCTTCTGAGGTAGAAGCTTTCATGAGCTATAGCTCATTTCATCAGATACATACGGTTTTTCGCATTGTATGAGTGGTTGGAAAAGGGCAGAAGAAAGACCCCTGTTTTGACTGATAAAGAATATTTTGAACATAGAGACAACATGGTCACTAGGTAGTCTCAGAAAATGGCTGGGCTTGCATGTTCACAAAACAGTAGCCATCATGAATCTGGCTAGTGACCTGATGGCAAAGTCCTGTCCTGATCAGTTCCTCTGGTCCATTCTGTTCTTGTTTTATGCAAAGGACACATTTTCCAAGCAAACACTGGCTTGTAGCTCTTAATATTTTTGTTTCTTAAGAATGTCTTTGGAGTATTTTTAAGAACTCAAAATATTTTTGCAGATAAAGATGATACTGGAAGCTACACTTCCCTTCACTTTTCATTTTTAAAATGATTAGTAGAAATAAAATGATCAGGTAGAATGCACCCAATCTGGTAGTATGCACCCACTGCACCTATGGAACCATATTCTTCTGGACCTGATGATTTCATAGTTCCTTCTAATTCTACAACTATGTTTGTAGGGCCCATTGGACTAGATTAACATGAACTGGATAATTTATGGTCCAGCAGTAAGGGCAACAAGATAATTAGTGGGGAAGAGTTCTACAGGGAAGCTGTTGCAGTTCTGCAGAATGTGCTCAGACTCAAGAGGATTTGTGGGAGCTGGAGTGTGGGGAGGTAGCATAACTTTTCTTTTCTCCCTTGGCTCTCCATGGAAGAAGGAATAGTGACTTGGTCTTGGAACAGCAAGTTCAAAAGGTCTAACTTGCTCTATGAAATCCTTTAATTAATTTGTGGCATATTTTCGTTCCTTTGACAAAAAAACTTCCAAATTATCTTACATCTAATCAATGGGGAAAAAAGAAAGATAGAAAAGATATTTCTCTTTACCAGCACTGGCCATAGGAAGTGGCTGTATTTTGTTTTATATAACAATATAAGGTATTGTATTTCTGTCTGTGTGCAATATACTTTCTCCCCAGGGACTAATCATGGCATCTGCATTTACGTTGCTTCTGTAGGTATATCTGTGAGGTTATAATCAGGTTAGGTGCATTAATGTTGTCTCTATGTACACGTGTTTCTGCTTGGATTGTCTCTCTTTGGATTTGTGTGTATGTGTGGATGGGGAAACCCAAGATGGGTTGTATATTCTCCCTTCTGAGTCATGAGATCAGGAGGGAGGAGGGAAGGAGGCTTAGAATGAAGAAAACGACAACTTTCTGAGTTGCTGCCCAATTGTTTCTCTCATAGGGATTACATTGGGCAAATTTTTAAAAGTTTTTTTCTCACAGTTCCAAATTTTCTGGCCAGCTTTATTCACTAAGCCAAATTTGGCTGCCTTCTACTCAGTTTTAAGTGAGATACCCAGCAGGCAGGCAGGTGGGCAGTGTGCTGCACCCTATTACACGATGCTTTTCCAACATTCCATTGGGTGGAAAAAATAATAAAAAATGCATCAATTGCAATTCAAAATGTATAACAATGAAGGAAAACTTTATGGGGAATAGGGAAAGAAAAATGCAAATATGAACACAATTTATTCAGGTGAAATGCCTGTCCTTAAATAATGACTAACTGGAGACTCTTCAGGGAAAGGAGGAGCTAAATAGGGCTGGTCTTTTCACCAAACTGAAATTCAGTGAAATATATACAACTGATTTAATTACTTTTTAAAGTGGCTCTGAATGTGACATCATTATAATTTATAAGGGACATTCTTAAATAGGATCAAAAGTTAGGTAGTCGCTATCAGATTACACATTTTAGAGGGACTGTAGTGCAAAAGAAAGGGATAATGTGCCTTCATTGACTTTAGCTTTTCATATTCCCCTCACTCATGCACCCAAACATATTTCAGATTGTTTATGGCTTCTTGCAGACAGCATTTCAAAAATCCAAATGTGCATTACTTTGAAGAACAGAGTGAATGCCCTGGAGTGGAAGGAATGAGCTGGCAACATCTAACAACGTTTGCATCATGCAGGTGGTTCAGGAACTCTTCTCTGCTGGCAAGTAAGGAATAGGTTCTCCTCGACTCCCCCATCACCCCAGTCCTCTGTTTCCTGCCTCATTTCTGGAACTTTAGACAAGCTTCGAATACTAAATTAAAAAAAAGGAACAATCTCTCTTCAACAAAATACTCCCCAAAGATGCTTATATGTTGTGATTCTGTAGCAATGTGGACATTGTTCTTTCTTCCCCCAACCCACCAAAAGTGGTATGGTGTTCACCTCCCTTTCTTTCCTCCCAGAGTACAAGTTTATGATCCTTATAGCTACAGAGTTATGCTTGAAAGCTTAAGGGCGATGGCTACAGAGCCAGAATTACAGCTGATGAATAAGATTTCCAGGTTCAGAGAGCTGGATTTAGTACCTTGGACCTTGCCTTTCCAGCAGATAGATGGAGAGGAGGAGATCTAATCTAGCTCCCCATCCTCCCTCTGTCGCGCGCCCCCCGGCCCAGCTCCAAGGCTGTCTTGTGCTTTTTACAAGCTGAAAGGAGCTTGTGCTGTTTGGAGAGCTTTAAATCAGAAATCTTGCATACCGATCTGCCTGGATAGAGACATCACTAGAATATGAGTTTTCAGCCCTGGAGACCAATATCTCACAGCAACCAATAGTTGGAATCTCATGATGGTTTTAAACTTTTCAGGGCAGATAGTATAAAATTGTGTCTATCCCACCTTCTTTTTTCCAGCAGTAGGAAGTCTGATGCATCTTTATTTTGCTTTGAGGTGTTCCACTGCTTTCTGCTGCAGTTTGCTCTGCTAGTTCAATCTTTAGATTCCTGAGCAAGTGCCCTTTGGCTGTAAGGCTAGCACTAACCTCACTTTGTGGGTAGAGGACAAGTCGGTTGCAAAGATTTTAGTTCGACTGATAGTGAAAAGCAATGTCACTACAGACAATACTCTGTAGCATAGGGACAGGTCAATGGTGGGTGTAGAACTATTGGATCCAACATTTCTGTGTTCTTGGACAGAATAACTTTAAATCCATGGGCATGCTGGATATCCAGATAGACAGAAGGACTATTGGTTCACAGAATCCAGGGAAGTTACATAGGACAATTGAGGCTATGCCATAGAGTTTCCCCATTCACACTTTCATGAGATTATTCTGCATCACATATATATTGGAGCTTTGACGAAGTTGTCATGAGATGCTTCCAAACTAGGCATGTGCTTGGAATGGCCACTCATTTAAAGCAGAACATTGATCTGGCAGATCAATGTTCTTTGGTATTTCTTTTATTTTGGAGGGGTGGACTGACAGTTTGCAGTATAAGCTCTGCAGGTCTAATTTGCTCTTGATGCTCCTTTTCAAACACTCTGTTTTTAAAACATTGTTTTAATATATTGTAGTAGTTTGAGTGGTAAATCTGCTGTCATGCATTAACTCCTGTGTACTTACAAACTGACTTTTAAAATTGGGCTAGAATTATTACTTTGCCTCCAGTAAAATAAACAAAAGAACCTCATTAAAATCACTGCACAATCACCCTTAAGTACAAGAGACTTGAAGATTAGGTTACAGCATTTTAAACATAAACGTGCTGCTAAAATAGTGTGATTGTTATATGTCACTTGTTCACACAGTCATGTCATAAGTATTGGGGGAGGAGGAGGAGTGCAATTATGGACAAATTGTGGAATGCCAGTTTCAGCCCCTAATCTATGTTGCACTCCACAACCCCTATCCCAAAGAACATGCTATTGAAACTCAGCAGCAGAGTATCATGTTTTAGCAGTGTGATTGTTTTCTTTTTCAAAAAGGAAACAATGGTCTTGGGAAATGGGGCATCCTTTCCATCATGTATTATCTGATTTTTTAATTGGGGATGCCAAGCTGGATTCTTGGTATTTAAATCAGGGGCCCACCATTGAGTTGTTAGGCCACTCCTTTCCTTTGTCCTCCCAAATTTTATTAAATTTCAAAGAAATATAAAATACAAAAAGCAAAGAAAAAAGAATTTAAAAAAAGAGGAAGGGATAGAGAAAAAAGCAAAATTAGAGGTGCAGACAAAAAGGGGAAAAGCTACAGAAAAAAATAACTTCCTCCAAAACTAAAAATCGGTGACCCTTTGAACTAGAAAAAACCATGACAAACAGTGCTTCTATCATCATAAGTCTAATAATCAAAACCCAAGGTTAAAATTTCATTTCTTTCAGTTTCACGCAAAAAATCTAAGATTGGTTTCCAAGCAGAAAAAAAAGCTGGATAAAAGTCTTTTCTTTCAACACAAAGCAGTCACTTTCACCATCTCTGCCAACTCCATTAATTTCACTATTCATTCTTTCATTGTGGTACACGTGAGTCCTTCCATCACTGTGCACAGAGAAGGTTTTAAGTTTGATGGACAAACAGATTGAAAAAATATGAAACTTTAGTCTTATAGATAAAAACAGCAACAAGGCCTTTCCTGACTCTACTCTTGTCATTCTGCAGAAAATGGAATACAAAAAGAACCAACCTGAAATAAGAATAATATTATAAAGAGTATCTCTGGGATGTAAAATTATTATATATTATTAGTGATCAGGAAAACTACTTCATGTATTCTATATAGTTCAGGAAAGCAAAACTTCCCTCTCCCTCATCCCCCCAGCATGTTTTTGGATGCTTCAATGCCATCAAGATCTAGATTTGAACATATGACAAGGGTGTATATCTTTCTCCTACCTAAAAGAATTTACTTTAGGTAGCAAAAACTGTGTGGATGTCAAATCTGGGGATCAGAATGAATTTTGAAGGAATTATATCATCCAAGAGTGACTGCTATTCCATGGCATAATTTCCTCAAGAATCTTTACTTGAGAAGAATCTCTTCTAACAAATCTGAACTAGATGATGGAATTCTGGAGACATTTATCAAGTCAGAGATGAAGCTGTACAATTCTGCCCCTCAAAATACTTTACTGATAAGCTGTTGTGGACTTTAAATGTATTTCTGGAAGTTTTTTTATCAGAACAATGTGGAGAAGGTCTCAGATCAGTTGGAAAAGCTAACAGCCATTCAGCAGATACAGCCAGCATTCAGCCATATTCATGCCAAGCTTTCTATCACCTCCTTACCAGTTGTTGTTCTCCTGCTCTCAATGACCATTAAAGCCTTCATAAGATTACTGGTACTTTGAAGATCATGTCAACAGCCTGTCCTACCTGGCATAAATAAGGTTCTGATAGAAGCTAACAGGAAAGTGCTCAAGTATATTCTTACGTATCTGCCTGGATTTCATAAGATTAGAGAAAATCCCTTCACCACCATCTAATTTCTCCTTTGACCTTAAGAGCTTGAAACTTGCTTTGAAAAAAAAGCTAAGTTTCTGTGATCTGTTCTCAGGGCTAGATTTTCTGCTTGCCCTATACTTGAGCAGAATTGTGAAATGTAGAAACTTTTGTGCTTTTTCTCTCAGAAAAGTAAGCCACACAGTCTTCTCTCCCCCCATTTTTGTTTTGTGATCCGAGGATCCATCTCTATCAATTTGTAAGAAAAATGAGAGAAAATGTAAAACTTCCACCTTAAAAGATTTTTCTAGTTAACAAAAAATAAAAGCAATCTTTGCTCTCCTTTTTCTTTTTCAAAATCCCTTTTTACATAGATTCATTATGGTAAAGGTGTTCCGCCCGCCCTATAAATGGCTTATGAAGGATGTGCTTTCATCTGGCAAATGCCAGTTCCATTTATCCTCATGCATCTAAACTTTATAGCTTTGGGAGAAGGAATTGGATTGATTGATTGCCATCTTGAAGCATTCTTTTCCTCTGCCTCCCTGGCACTCACGACCACCTATTCCATTTTATAGCTCAGGTGAGAGATTCCTGAAGAGCAGAACTGGAAGGAAGGAGATACCTTCGGGGACATGTGGCAAGTCCCATCATCTGCATTTTATGTTTTGCAAACACAACCCCTTTCTTAACCATTCACTACAGATAATTAGGGTAACTGATTCTGGGTGAAAACTCCTTGTTCTGTTCCAGGTTAGTAGTAAATTTCCTTTTGTCTCCTGGGCAGCTGTTGCAGTCAACCCATTTCTCACCCCTTCTTTCCAAGATGATCTAAGAAATGGACTTCACTGCTGAAGGACAGTGATTCTGAAGTCTGGTGGCCCAAATGGTGGAGTAGAATCCTCCACAGTTCCCAATGATTGGCCATACTGGCTTAGAATGATGTTGACTAGAATCAGCAGGATTGGGATCCCTTGTTGTAGAGGTCCTTGGAAGTTTTAGATACATTTGCTTGTGAATATATATGAACATAGTTCTGTAGCTATGAGGAATGAAAGAGAGAATGGGCTTCCCTTCCTGAGTTGGGTTGCATTCAGCCTTACCCCCCCTCATGAATACCAACATCCGTCCTCTTTCCCCACCTGGCTGAAACAATAGAACAAGAGTTACTCAGCCCTTTCTAAATCTATCTCCAGACTGTGTCTCAGGATCCAGCTGGGTCTTTTTTATCCACTGAAGATTTCATTCTGATTAAACTCCTCCTCTTCTTATTTTCTTATCTCAGTTAGCAGTGTTCATGGTATTCACTAGACATCATAGTTAATTGCCCTCTGTATTAGAAAAGGGTTAAAATCCTCACCAAAGTGCATTTGTTTTCTGCTTGTTAGCAGTCATAACAATTTGTGTGTTGGAAGAGAGGTGGTTCATTTCCTTTTCAACAAAATCATCCATTAAAAACATGTGATTTAGTGGCTGGATTCA
Organism: Acrochordus granulatus; assembly: GCA_032468055.1. Lineage (NCBI taxonomy): Eukaryota > Metazoa > Chordata > Lepidosauria > Squamata > Acrochordidae > Acrochordus > Acrochordus granulatus. The sequence goes on along the minus strand of JANHZU010010796.1, from coordinate 44,651 downwards.
GGCATCATACTGGATCTTCATTTGTTTTAACTATGGTTTGTTAAATAAGTTTCTGCATGGGTTCACAGGAGCTGAATTCTTCCATCCAGTCTATGGAGGCAATATCATTGAGCTAAAAACGAGTTTTTGAAGGCTAACCATGTTTATAATTTTCTGGTAAGACACTTGTGATAGAAACAGATGAGCTTCTGATGATTAACAGATGATTAAATATATGCTTATCATGATCCCAACTAAACAGACACCAGCATAGAAAGCTCTAAACATCTGCCTGAGAAGGCAGCAATTGCTGAGGTAAACAGTGTTGGGAGAAAAATAGATGGGAAAACTGACATGCAGCAGAGCTGAGTCAATGCAGTTCTGGGGGAGGAGGAGAAAGAGGAGATATGTGAATGGACAATATATTGTGCCTCAAAAAAGGGCAACATATGAGGTTGCCCAGTGGGCCAAAGTTTGACCTCTGGGAAATTAAAGATGTATTTTATATCTTGCAAGATCTATAATTCAACACAATCCATCCATTGTTTACTAACCAGGTGCATGCATTGCATGTTGATTAACAAAGCCTAGACTTGGGAAGATTGTCATTTTACTCTGAGGTTGCAGGTGGTACAAGCTTATGCAACTTCTGATACCTGAAGTGAAAAGCAGGTGAATTCAATCACAATATTGTTAGGTCACTCCAAGTTTTTTCAGTCTTAGGTGCAAGACTGCATCCAGCATGGTGAATCAAGGAAAGGTCCAACTGGGAAATACTATTTATGATTCTAAGTAGTTGTTTTTACAATATTACTAGAGAGTATAGGAGACCTATATTGCTGTGGAGGAGCTACAAGATCAGGGAAACTCAAGAACAGAGATAGTGCATAGGACTCCAACACATATAAGGCTCAGCCAGCATCTCAATAACCAAAAATAGTCATCTGGAATTTTGTAGCCCAGATATGCTAATCCTAATCTGATGTTCAAAACAGTAGTCAACTGTTTCAGAAGCTTATTAAATAAGTCATCAGAAGAGTTTTGCCTGACAAGCTGACTTTCTGATGGGAGTGTCATATGGTTGCAACCTTTCTGAGGTCATCTTTTACCAGTTGCATTTTATTACAGATACCTGGTTATAGCTGATATAGATGCAATCCAGTTTTCTTTTTTCCCATCTTACTGCTGTATCCTACTTCTTTCCTCCTCTCTCCTAGGAATTCAAAAGTAGGTTTGGGATCTAGCCTTTTTCAGTTTTACTCAGAATTGCATAGTCTTCTTTACAATTTTTGGTGAAGGAATCACTGCAGAATTCTACTTTATGTGGAGGGAATTCTGGAAATAAGCTTTGCAAATGGCCCTGAAAAAACACTGATCTGAAGGTCACAGATTAAAAAGTCATAACTGCGTATGTCAGAAGGGCATCAGATACCAGCTCTCTTCCAGAAACTAGCAATTCATTGAAAAAAAACCCAGGACCAAAAAACATGGGTATCAGGAAAAGAAGCAAGTGCAATATAGCTAACAATTATTCACATTTCCATCTTGGCCCAACTTGTGCTTCCTGAGGAGTTTATAAAGCTAACCATTCATTTAGGCTTATGCTGCAAAAGTAGAACTTTTTCTTTCTTTGCTTCCATTAGTGTCTGTTCACTAAAAACACTAAATCTGGTTGGTGACAGCATTGGCATATGTTGAATACAAAAACTTGATCATTTCCATGTTGGGAGGCCATTTTATCTGCCTGGTATTTAAGATTAATGATGGGGTAATGTCCACTCTGTGTGGATTACTGTGTCATTTGAAACAGAAATAATAGATTAATTTGCTAGCTTCATTTTCTGGCTTCCACTATGGAGGTGGCAGATAAGAATGTCAGCAAAATTGATAGTACGTTTTATCTCTCTCCTCACTATCCCATATAAAGATATAGGAACATGTATGTGAAGTGCAGCAGAAAAGGATGAGAGGTGAAATTTTCCCCTATCATATCTATGGTAGCTAAGAAAGAAAGAAAAGAGAGAAATAAAACTTCAAAGGTTTATGGGAATAATAACCAAAATAGCTGCTCTCTGTATAATTAAAGTATTTCTCATTACCAAATAGCATTTGTAAGATCTAATTTGATTAAATTCTGTAAGTGGATGCATCCATGGGGTCTTTGGGTTAGCTTTCTTTAAAAGACAAAATTCATCAAGTAGATCTCATTTGGCTTCTAGCTGAGGGAGATCAAAAAGTCAAGATGGCAGTTGCCATTGCATGATTGATGCTCTATCCTTTTCACTTGTGTTGTTTCACATATTAAAAAGGGGGAAGTGAATCTTTGATCACATGGTTGTAGCTACCATCTTGGATTTTTTGATCTCCACCCCAGGACATCCTAACCACTACTTCACAGTAGTGCAAACCATCATAGGTGCAGGAAAAAGGAGCCCAAGGGGAGGGACCCCATCTGCCTGCCATTGACTTCTCTCCACTTATCTCTGTAACTTCCATTTCCTTTACTCTTCCTCTCATCCTATTTTCCTACTGCCTGCCATTTCCTTACTTCTCTGCTTTTCTTGCTGCTGACCCATTTCCCTTCATTAGCTGTCTTTTTCTGCCATCATGCTCCCTTCCTTTCTCCCTCTTCAATCTTTAATTTCCCTCTACTGCTTCTGAGAAGGAAGCCAGAGATCTGAGCTGATCCCTTGCAGTCAGGATGAGGGTGAGATACACTCGCATGGCCACACATTGCTTATCTTGGCTTCAGAGAGAAATTAAAAGATAAAACAATGAGAAAGAATTATGAGAACAAATCACTAGGTTAGAGCATGGCTCTTTATGGAAGAAAGCATTCCTATCAAATGAAGCAGAATTGTTATTTCTGGAAAGTGAGAATGAGCCAAGTATCAAAGGGCAAGTTTCGATATAAGAAAATGAGGGGAAACTGGGGGTTATATTCATGTAAGGAATTTTACTTTCTGAGTCTCCTGAGGGCTCTACTTTCACAGAGTATGATTCAGTGCTAATACAACACCCTCCAACCCACCACATTTTACTGCTGCAAAATATAGTGATCTAATTAGATCAACTCTTTAACAGAAGAAGATGGTGATTAAAGTCCCAGAAGCATCGTCATGTTGGATTTTCCCTTAACCCCATAGGGACATCACCAACAAAATGCCCCAGGGGAAGGAATCCTGGATTTTTTTTCTTTTTAAATAACTCTGCTTTCTTTTATGGGCCATTTTTTCTATTGCTTGTAAGCTGCTTTGGAAGGATTTTTGGCCTGAAAAGCTGGATATTAATGATTGTATAATGCATTCACAATAAGGAGCAGGAATATGCTAGGATTAAAAAAGATGCCTCTGGCTGACCATGCAGCAGCAGATTATGTTCAGACACATAATTATTCTGTTGTTTTCTAAAACAAAATGAATTTCAGATATTTTGTCTTTGAAAAAGCAACTTGCTTTCTTCCAGTTCTCTCCCTAGGGAAAAATGGCCCCGTTTCACACCCTGCTTGATTCAAAACATGAAATAACATACATTTTACCCATTCAGAAGAATTGTGTGTACATACATATATTCTTAATACTAAATATATACATACATATATTCTTAATACTTAATCAACTAAATCCATTTAGATTTATTTAAGTGGGTGACAACTTTCCTACCAAATCTGTTCAGCATATTCAAATATTTAATTTTAGTTTTTTTATCTTAGAAGAATCTCAAGGACCTAAAAGAATTGGTCTTGAATTATCTGAGGACTAAATATCACTCATGTCTCATTTTCCTTGTTAAGATAAAGGACAAGTCATGGAGAAATGTTTTCAAATTATTATGAAGATAACCCAAAGAGGGATGACATTATTAACCCACAAGAATCCACTGGACCAGCATTTCCCAATGTATCATGTTTCAGATATCCTGGAACTTCAGCAGAATACCCCCAGCCAAAAAGGCCAGTAATGCTAGCAAGGAATAACTAGAACTTGCAGCCCATCTAAAAACTAGCGGATTGGGAAAATGTCCTTGAATAATGGATAGGAATCAACTAGAGAGTATACAGTGCCAGAGTATATTAACCATTAGCCTTTTGTTTAGGCAACAGAGTTCCTGGACAGATGGAGTTGAAAACATGGATCCCCAAACTTTTCAATTTATTGTCCTGTTCATGAAATTTCAAATTGTTCCTCAAGCCCCCCAAACATTACATGAAGATAATTTAATAAAAACTACTTTGACTAATAGTGTTACGAATAATAATACAGACCACTTGGATAGTCCCATCAACTTTTGGGGGACAATCCTGAGCAGTTTGAAGGGTCTAAAGAGAAATGATTTAAAATGGCCAGGAAGTGAATAGAAAATGGTACAGATATTTTTTAAAAATTCCAACCTTGTTGATTAAATGGATATATCTATGTAGTTTTGTCAGTGTTATGAAAGTAGTTTACTATTGCTTTATGGTTTGCAATATTGCTTTTGAGTGCAACTTACAGTTCTGAGATTTCCTAATTGTTTCTCTCTCACATACACCTTTGTACCCTCTTTACAAGTAGAAGTCCCAAAGCAGTGGCTAAGACAGGTGAATTTCCTTGGAGATTCTTTCAGCCAATACAATTATTTTCAGGAAAAGATAACCCTCTACCTCAGGAGTATGAAAAGTGAGTTTTGTTTAGTAGGCTTCAAAGTCAGAAGAAAATCCAATAAAGAGAAAATATACATATGTAGTTTTCATTAATAACATATACTTGCTGGAATTGTCCTGGCTTCATGCTCATATCAGAGGTCCAGATAAGCATGCTACTTTCTTTATGGATTCCAGTTATAGGCTATGCTGAAAGTAGCCTTCCAAAGCATAAACCAAGGGAGCATTTGGCCAATCTATCCCTACAGTACATGCGTGTTCAGATCCTATAAAGGCTTCAAAGGGGCTTTGAAAAGAAGTCTAATGTCAAGTATCTCTGCCTTTTTTTGAAAAGATAACACACTGATTATAAAAGGTACTGAGCCATTCATTTAATCTTCTTATCCATAGAAAAAGAAATAGAGCCCTTATCAGATTAGATGTGGAATTGTGCCCATTTATTTCTTTATTATAATCTTAAGGGAGGGAGGGAGGGAGGGATGCAGAAACCAATGGTTGTGCAGTTAAAATGTCCACAAGTAGGATTCTCTAGGTTCCCCTCCATGGGTTAAT
>JANHZU010010796.1:0-17768 GCA_032468055.1 Acrochordus granulatus | reverse complement strand
AGAATTTTTGGCCCGGCCCTCCACAATATTGTCTGCTTCTCATTTGGCCCCCTGGGAAAAATAATTGCCCACCCCTGACCTAGGTCATATGCTTGCCTACTCAGAAGTAAGTCCCACTGTGTTCAGAGAAGCAGCACTTGAAGTACTCCAGGTCTCTAAGTTTAGAATGCTTGTCAAATTCCAAACTATTTATAAGAAAGCAATTATTGTAAACTGTGAATATTGGTTCTATATAAACTATGATTCCCTTACTATGATTAATGTCATATTTTCCTGTTTTATGCGCCTTTTCATAGGTATTTTTAAAATTGTGATGGTTTTTTATGGATTTGTTTCTTAAGTGTTTATTGTCCAATGTTACTTTCATATGAAATGGGCAGCTATCAAAATATGATAATAAAAATTAATTAAATAATACTGATGATCTCATGTATCTTTGAACAAACAATTACAAAATCTATGTTCAAAACCATTTCCAGAGTACTTAGAATCTCTTAAGTATATATTTATTTATATGTGAGCTTGTCCTAGTCAGTGTTACATATGGGTAGTCTTCAGTTTACCACTGCATAAGGTCCAGATTTCCAGTCGTAAGTTGTTACAGTCTTAAGTCGAGGCATCCGTGTGACTGGACCCAACTTAATGACATCTCTTTTCATTCCTGGAATGGAGGGATGAATGAAAATGTCACCTATCAAGCCCATGAGCTGCAGAGCATGATCAAGGACACCAGATTCACACAGACTTTTTTTAAGGTTTTAATACCAAGAATTAGCAGTTAGAATATGGAATTAGGTTTAAAAGTGATGGGAACCCTGCAACCATCCTTTATTAAAGTGGGTGCCACTGAAGCTTTTGAATCTTTTCCCCCCGAATGTTTGCATGATGAGTTTATTTGATAAATCTGTCACAGACTCTCCCAGCTGCTAATTGTTTGTGACTGGAGATATTCTTTCTCTTTCTCAGCCTCAACATAATCTCTTACATGACCTCATCAGGCAGGATCTTGAGCTTTCTTTTGTGATTTTCACAATCTGTGATGCTATAATTGTGGTGGCTCCATTTCATTTGTCTTCATGTGCATCACAAAAAAGGATAATTGTCAGTGGACCTGATAAGTCTCTGAACAATTTCTGTCATAGCTTTGCTCCTGGCAGGCAGCATATTTCTGAAGCTATAAATCCAATTAGGATTTGCTTGTTTCATTTCCCCGGGGTAGGAACTTACCAAGCACCATGACACTCCTCTTTGCCTTCTTATAACCATCAACTTTTCTCCCATCCTACTTGTCTCTTTTTTTCCTCTGTATATTTGGAGCTTGTTTTATTTGAAAGGGAATAAAAGCTGTTTCCAAACTCCAGAGTGAGAATATCTTCTCTTTCTTTTTTGATTATTATTCTATTTTATTGGGCCCTTCCTTCCTTCCTTCCTTCCTTCCTTCCTTCCTTCCTTCCTTCCTTCCTTCCTTCCTTCCTTCCTTCCTTCCTTCTTCCACAAATCCTAATCCTTTCCTATCAACTGAAACTAAAATAAAATCTCCTTTGAGTCCAGCTTGCCTTGCAATAGCATTCTGTTTCTGTAGAAATAACATGAAAGTGATTTGCCTACTCCTTTCTTTCAGGATTTTCTTTTTACAGCACTGGGATTTCTGAATGGCCTAATGAGGACATGGTTCTGCTTTCCTAAGATCGGGCAAGGTGAGCCAACTGCTGTCACATGCTGAACCTTAAACAATTTAAATGCATTCAAATGCATTAAATGAATAAAAGGCAAGTTTTTCCTTTTCTGACACATTAAACATGATAATTAGATGGCAAATTTTTGAAGGAGCAGTGGGGGCCACACTCAGTGTTTCTGAGAACTGTGGGTGGCTCAGAAACATCAGGGTATGCACTATTGCTTTAGCCTTTCCCTGCCCCATTTGCCTTCTTTATAAATTAGCTAATAATAAACCCCAACCACAAAATCCTTTTGTCTCCATCACATTTTTATAAGAAAGCTGATGGTTTAACATGCTGCCTTCTGAAAAAACCTGAATGAAGGAATGTTATTCAGGAGTCAAGAGGGACAAGGGGAAGAGTGCTTTGACTGTGAATATCAATAATATAAATTCATTAATAGACAATTCTCTAATGTAGAGCCCAGAAATAGTACCACAATTGATCCCCAAGAAACACTGTCTGAGATTAACCCCCCAGTTTATTTATTTTTGTGGTGGGCTGGTGATTTGAAGCTTTAATCTTTAACATTTCAGATAAAAGATAAATCTGCAGGGATTTTTTTAAAATCTAGCATATCACAAAATGAGCAATGAATAAAACTTTAACTGGTGCAGGGAGAGAGAGCTTATTTATGGGTTTCAGCTGAAATTTGTTCTGTGAGGACCCAGAGGGGGGAATTGGTACTGCATACAGATGAATTTCTGGCCTGGTTTGATGGAGATGAGGTTATAAATCGTAGCTGCCAAACCTATTCCTTCCTTCCTTTTCCTTTCCCATTTTGACATTATTTTGTTTTATATATTCCTTTTATGTTAGTTTTAGCTTTTATTTTATTTACTCTGGTGTTATCGATTCTCAAAAGAAATTAAGATTCCTGGGGTCTTTGGATGACCTCATCATTTGTATGAGAAGGGCAATGTAGCAATATAGGAATTTCTGCGCAGAATTGTACCAAACTTGAGATAGTACAAAAATGTATGGACTGTGACTGGAGAAAGCATTTCTAGAAACACAATAATCCATTCTTGTTTTACACCTAGTGATGGATGTGTATGTATGTCTGTGTCAAACCCCATGAAAAATGAAGGCAGTAAGAACTGTATAAATTTCAATCATGGTGTGTTTTATGCCAGTTGGGGATAAAAACAGAATCTTAGAAACTGTGAGAGAAGTTTCCAACCCTCATTTATAATGAATATATTAAGGCAAAATTTTGTTGAATGATTTTGAAATGCTTCTCCCTAGATTTCTTACAACCTGGACTGTTTCATGAGATCAGCGGCCAACTGACCCATAATTGGTCTCTTGATTGTTTATGTCTACTCTTTAGACTATTGAATGAAAGAGCATGCACATATTTGAGAGAGAGCTTTGTGGATGCCTTCTCCAGACAGTAGCCCTATGGGGTAAATTTTCTTTGTACTGGAGATTTATAGCATTGAATAACTTATAAATGTATATACTGAGCAGCCACTTTAGGGAGAAGGGAGCAAAACACCCTGGCAGGCACAGTCAATTCAAAAGTAGCATCAGTCTGAAATCTATTGATGGGTTCTTCCTAAATTAATTTCAAGAATGTTGTACTGATCCAGACAAAGTCATATCTTTTCTAACTGCTGGTGGCCAATCATATGAAGGAATGAGAAAAGCTATTTAGATTGTAGGGTGGAATGCAGTTTCAAAGTTTACACTGAAAAGTTTATTCTGTCCAAATATGTAACGATGTTTCTACGTGCAAGGAGTTAAATATTTATGTGAATGTGCATATGTACAGAAGAGCATAGAGAAATGAACAACCGTTGCTCAGCAGCTCACTAAAGGCACTGTTGTTGTGGCTGGCTTCTCCTGTATGCTTGGATGATGAAAACTGACTGCAGTCTTTGATGGAAAGGAGTAGAAAAGGCCCAATCCGATGACAACCCATCTCTCTTAGTCAGTGATGAAAACAGACTCATAGGGTTAACAAAAATATATTTCTGGAGGAAGATTTGCTTTCCAGCTCTATCCAACAAAGGATGGCAGAATAAATGAAACAGTTCTTAAACTGCCACCAATTCAGTGACACTCTTGACTTTGTGGAATATCTGAATATTGACAAATAAAAGGCAGTAGCCAATTGGCTTATGCATTTTGTATTCCATCCATTTGAAAAATTTGCAAGAAGTTACGAAGGATGCATTAGTGCTTACCTGTGTTAGAAAATATACATAGATACAATTGGAATACTTGCATTATTTCCTTCTCTGCTATGATAGCAGCTTGGGAGAAGGAAAATTAAAAAATATCTGGGAGTTGTGCTCATTTCCTGATGACTTACATGGAGGCATCTATATAATATTTTTGACACAGTACAGAAGACAATTTTACCATTGTCTTATTCTGAATTTTTTTTTCAACTTCCCAATCTAGGCTACATTCTCCCACATAGCTGAGTACTAATCAGGGCCAAAACTACAAATGTTTTTGGGTCATCTAAATATGGTTAAGTGCAGCCGCATACATAATTGGACTTGATAGACAAAAGTGTCTTTAATCTAGGAAACCACACAGATGGGAACAATTTGTCACCAGTGCTCATGCTACAGTCCCAACCCAACCTCCCTGAATGCTTATAGCCACAAACGTACCTATGAAACCTATGAAACTAAATAAGATTCTTTGAGGTATAAATAGGAAAAAGATTGCTAAGAGTATAAAAGAAAACAAAATTAATTTTATCCCACCTTTATTATTTGTATAAACAATTTGAAGTGGTGAACATACTTAATACTCATTCCTCTTCCTATTTTCTCCACAACAACAACCTTGTTGGGTGGGTTGGGATGACAGAGAGTGACTGGCCCAAAGTCCTTCAACTAGCTTTCATATTTAAGGTAGGACAAGAATTCAGTCTCCTAATTTCTAGACTGGTGCCTTAAACACTAGACCAAACTAGGTCTCACCAAACTATACTTCCACTGTACTAAAATTTCAAGCAGAATTTTTAGGATACTGTGCAATAGCCAGGATCTTGAAACGCAGCAGAGGAATAGCAAAACTATTGTGCAGTAGGGTGAACCAACAAGGATCACAGTATGTCTCTTCATTAATAAGTTGCAATGCATTGAAAATATCTTAAATCCCTCTTGCATTTTCTACAAGGAAAATCAAGGAGGAGACAAAACTGATTCTTGAGGAGATGGCTTTTGGAGGCATGTTCACCTGTAAAACTTCAAGCACTGGTTCTTAGGATAAGATTTTAGAATACTCTGGATATTTTGGAAGGATGACATTGATGGCTGAGCCTTTGGGAAAAGTGGGAGGAGCTTTGGGAGAAGAGGAGATTTTGCCTTCCCCAGTTACATCAACATCCTCATCCTCTTCATCCAATCCTTAGAAGGAACTTGCAAGCAGTCCATCTCTAGCTAGATCCTCTTCCTCACTTCTGCTTTCAGAGCATTCCTCTTGGGAGTAAGAACATTTCTAATTTAGATTCAGAGCAAAACAGAGAGAGAACCTGATAGGATAGCTAGGATAGGTATTTTCAGCATGTCTAGAAGGAGCTATAAATGTCAGAGGCTGGAGTCATATAGGGAAGGAAATTGGGCTAAAGATTTCTACATTTATGTCCAGCAGATGAAACTGCCTTCATGGGTAAGCATGTGAAGCAGAGATTGAGTATTCAGAACTTGCAAAATCCATTTTTTTTCCCTTCATCTTTTCCATTTTGCAATTTGGCAATGCAGGGGCCCTAAGGTACAATAAATTTTCACTGTACTGAACTAAATTAAGACATGGTACAGATATTGTTAGAATCTGTTATGATCTACAACATGTTGCTTCTTAGTAGCAACCAGTTCTAACACAGCTTTAACCTTCCGTGCAGTCTCCCCTGAAAGTTGCAGGGTGAAAAACACAAGGAAGAAATTACTGTGGGAGATACGGACAGATGAGGTTACTGTTAGCAAACAAATGATTCTTTCCCCGCTTCCCACCACATCATTTCTTTTTCTTCTCTCCATTTTCATTTTCTCCTTGTGTTTCTGCCATTGATCTATGCTAATCAAATCTCTTTGATCATGAGCTGCCTCCACCTGGGAATTGAGTAGATTGTCACTTCCAATCTTCTCCTAGTTTCAAAGCAATCTTCTGTACTACTCCTGCAGAAGATGGGAAGTGAGGGTGGGGGTCCATATCTCTTTTTTTCAAATGTAAATCTCTGTCTGTGCTGTTATGGGACTCCCTATCCACAGTTTTTATGGAAAATGATTTGGGACTCAGATGTTTCTTCCTCCATAGGAATGTCCCTGTATGTTTAAAGTAATCTGTGCTGTTCATTCTTTATCTTCCAACTGAGATTTTCAAGTATAGCAGTGATGCTGAGACAGGGCTTTTTCTGTTTGTGGCACTGAATTTGTGAAACTTGCTCTCCTGGGAGCCATCTTTTATATTAGTTTTCAGTCATTTCATATTTAGTTTATATTTCAGAGAATTGAGCTGCAACTGATATGAAGTTTAGAAGACTTGATGTTCCTCCTGCTCATTTTCTGCTCCTTCCAAAATAAAATTTGGTTATTTGTTGGATTATTTTTCTTTGCCACCTACTCCCCATAGAATCTGTAGAGAGAGGAAGGGAAGGGATATAAATTATAAGTTTCTATCTTCCTGGCTGATTCAGTATGGACAGAAGAGAATATTTGTAACTCAGGGTTGAATTGTGGAGTCCTGGATCTTCTCTGAGCTCAGTGTTCTTAGCGGTTCCTTGATAGGCTGTCAAGGAACTACCAAGAACAGTCCTCCCAACACTGACAGTGCAAGCCACCAATATAGAAAAAAAGCAAACCTCACTCCCCTCTAGCACTGATAATGTTCCCTAATTTGGTAATGAAATATTTGCAAAAAAAAAAAAACCAACCAAGCTCAGAGTGCACCTAGGGCTCTATGATTTAATACCTGCCAGTAAAAAGATCAATCGGTAAACTAGCTTTTTCTAGCCCAGATATGATGGAATTGTGAAATTGTTATAATCTTACCAAATTCAAAATATGTCCAAAAGTCTGTCTAAGTATGGAAAAACAAATATAAAATATTTGCATTCTTCTACATTTTAAGTGTATAATTCCAATCTGTTTTGTTTACAAAGAAATTTGAGAGTTTTAGGCATTACCTATATTTTTTCAAAGCATGCTGTACAGGTTTGTACCTGTCACATTGGAGAGGTACAATTGTTCCGAGGTCTGAGAAAAATAAATTATAGTATATCCACTTGCCATATAGAAGCCTATCAAAAGAAAAAGAGGAAGAGAGAAATTTAAAAATAGCTGGACTTTGCCAATATCCAGTAGTGTGATGGGACTTGAACACTGGGCACAGATCTATAGTCCCTGTGGTGTGACAAGCTGCCATAGCTGAGTCTGTTATGTCTTTTCTTATAAGACTCAAAACTGGATTCTTGTCTGTCTGCTAGGTGCATTAGAGATCATGTAGGCAGCTGTAATATAGAATATAGAATAACTGTAAGGCAAATTTGGTAGGTTTTTGGTTTATTTATGGTCAACTGGAGAAGTGGTCCATGTATTGAGGAACACTGAGTGAAATCACTGAAGAAATGAAAGAAAATGATGGGCCTGGAAAGGGATCCACAAAGAATAAGAGATGTGCAATCGACTTACACAGTTCACAACCTTTGCAACAGCATCTGGTGGAAGGATCTGTGAGCAAACTGGCCAATGGATGGACCAAATAGTGCAGAGGAAAACATCCATGTTGAGAAGACAACCTAGCAGCTCTAAAAGAGCTGAGAAATTTGATCCAAGAGCTAGTTTTCTGAGAGAGTTTAAGGAAGAGTTGTTATTCTCTCTTTTTCTCCCTACCTTTGCTTTAGAAAAGACGAGGACAGCAAAAAACAAACAAACCAAGTAAGCCCAAATTATCTTCTGAGGGGAGTTAGTCTAACAAAGCAAAGTGATTTAATAATGGCCAAAGAGGAGGTAAGGAACTTGGAATTTGAGAGAATAACACTGAAAGTAAGTTTTGTAATCAAAAAAAAGATAAGACCATAAGAACTTACACACATTCAGAGACAGAATGAAAACACCGCATTGCAAAAACATAACCTCAAATTCTTACAGTGACTCTATTTTCATTATAAGGATATGAAACCGTTTAGTTGCCAGAACATCAATGTGTTGTCTGAAGCTGTTGCTATCCCTTCCCACCCTTCAAGAATCCCACAATCTGGAGGGCTCCCAAATCCCTAATCACAAATATACTTTAGTATTGTTGTTCTGGTTTTAAACAAAATGGACTCCTTTCAATACAAGTGCAACCTTACTCAGAAGTATAGACATCTCCAACTCCTGGTCTTATGAATTACAGTACCTCTGATTTGCTGGGATTCAGTTTCAGTTTCATGGCCTTCATCACAGTATTGAGCTACTGGTCCAACTTCTGCTGTATCTTGGGGAGACATCTCTAATGACGTATCAGTAGCATCCACTCCAAACTCCTAATTAAGCTTACTCATTAACTTTGCATAGATATCGATCAAAACTTTCAGAATAGTCTCTTAGGTGTTCCCACTGCCCACCATCCAGGGGACATGCAGGAATCACCATCTGTTCCCAATCCTGGAGATAGGGGTGGAATCACTGTAGAATAGTGCCACTTACTCCAGCTTCAAATAGTCAACTGCTAAAAGATTAAGGAAGATCAACAGAACTGCATTTTGCCTGATTTTCCTCCACATCGCTACCAAAAATCAGTGTTAAAACACAACTGGAATTGGTCCATTGTTAGTGGCCACTTTCTCAGTTACCTTGCCCCAAAAGGAGGAGAGCCATATTAATCTATGATGGCAAAAAAAAAAATCAGAGTTGGTACCATCTTTTCTGACTAAGAAATATTTTTAAAAGACATATTTCTAACATATTTTAATCAGAAAATGTTCGATAACAGTTCTGATTTCTTACCCCCAAAAGGTAAAGGTTTCCCCTGTCAGTTGTGACTGACTCTAGGGGGTGGTGCTCATCTCCATTTCCTAGCCAAAGAGCCAGCATGTCCAAAGATCCTTCCATGGTCATGTGGCTGGCAGGACTATATACCCACGCATATGGATGCTGTTACCTTTTCCACCAAAGGTGGTACCTACTTATCTCCTTGCATTTTTACATGCTTTTAAACTTCTAGGCTGGCAGGAGCTAGGCAGACAACAGACCTCATCCCATTACATGGCAGCTCTTGAGTCTGAAATTTGAGCCGCCGACCATCCGGCCGACAAACCCAGTGTCTTAACCGCTCATGCCATTGCGCATAATAAATTGGGGATTCTCTAATAGCTCTAGATTTAAGGATATCCCCATGAGGAAAAATTGCACAACTTCTTCATTCAATGTGCAAAGAACTCTTCTGGACAACCCATGTAATAAGACTTTTATTAAACTCTGGATCAACCCCCACCAGTTCCTGTTTGTTAAATCTAATTAGCCAGTGTGGTCAAGTTTTGCACTGCTTGTAGTAAGCTAAGTAATGTGCTTTATCTGCTTGGATTCTCTCAAAGGGAAGCTGATATAAAATCATGAACACCTGTTACTTTGGACATCTCCCCTAGATATTATTAATGTATAACAGCAGCATCAAATTCTGTACTGATGTGACAGATATTCTTCTCAAAGTATTTTGCCACTTAGGGGACACTGAGTTTTATTTTTGATTTATTTATTCAATGTATATGGCCATTCAGTTGCCAGAGGTCAGTAATTCACTTCCTGCATATTAAAACAGGCTCACATAACATCCTTGCCAAATGCCTGGGGGAAGAGCCAGGTCTTCAAGGCTATCCTAAAAGACAGCATGATTGGGACCATCCAGATCTCAAGAAGGGAGGGCTGTTGGTCCATAGGACCCTCTTCTGGGTCCCTTAAGATGGCACCATTTCATTGAAGGAACCCTGAGTTTGCCAACTCTATTGATATTGTTAGGTGGGCAAAACAGGTTGGAGACAAACAACTGTGCAAGTATCCAGACCATTTATTTATTTACTTACTTACTTCAAGATTTATAAGGCCACCCAAGTCAGTCAATGTGATTTTGGATGGTGTATAACATAAACTCTTCCTTCTCCTTCTCCTCTTGTTCAAACAATGAAGATAAAGATTTCTCCTGCTAATTGTGGCTGACTCTAGGGGGCAGTGCTCATCTATCTTTTCTAGCAGAAGAGTCACTGTGTCCAAAGATGCTTCCATGGTCATGTGGCCAGCATGACTATATGCTGGGGTGCACGGACGCTGTTAACCTTTCCCACTGAAGGTGGTACCTATTTATCTACTTGCATTTTTACATGCTTTTGAACTGCTAGGTGGGCAGGAGCTGGGGCAAGAATGGGAGCTCACTCCATTATGCAGTGGCTCTTGTGTCTCAAACTCAAGCCGCTGACCTTCCAGCCAACAAACCCAGCATCTTAACTGCTCATGCCAGCATGTGCCCTATTCAAACAATATATCAATATAAAAGCTAAAATATGAAATGGTAACCAAGCACAGAACAAAACAAACCTTGGGGATGGGAAGACTCTCACCCAACCTAACCCTATGTCTGGGGGAAGAGCCAAGTCTTAAGGACTTTCCTAAAGATAAGAAGAGTTGGTGCCTGTCTGTATCAGGGGATGGGGGGAAGAGAACATTCCAGAGAGGAGGCAACCACAGAAAAAGTATGCTTCCTAGGTCCCATAAGATGAAAAGAATTTAAAAATGATGCATGCCCTCCCTGAGGGAGCCTGTGTGACAGACAATTGTTCTTGTGTCATAAAGGGCTTTATAGATGATTATCAGCTCACTAATTCATTACAATTCCTATAGTGGTAGTGTTACTAGGTCACTGCCTAGGAGCCATTTTTCCATTTCCACTGGAGGCTCCTTGAGAGCTCAGTAGGAGAGGCAAAATAAGCTATGAACATCCCTTATCTCTGATAAGACAAACAGCAGCCCAAGCAAGCAATAATGCATAATTAAAACCAATGAACAGATGGGTTCTCCTTGGTCTCCTTCTTTTATAAGGGTAGCCTTGACAGCACTCAGTAGACCTAAGGCTAATCTACCTATCCAGGCAGATTTAGATCCTTTTCCAAGGGTGGAAATTGTGCTGCAGTTCAAGAACAAAGACAAAATGCCAGATCTGCAGGCAATTCAGAGGAGGGGGAAAAGGATGGTGGAGAGAAAGACTTAGTGACAAAATGCTCAAGAATGTATGTGAAGTCCCCCAGAGGGGATCTTAGCCAGGGCCACCTCAATTTTCGCAATGTTATAAACACTACCAGTGTTATAAATGGACACTCTTAATTCAGATTGATTGCAAAGCAGGACTAGTAGAGGACAGATTGCCTTTGGCCATTGCCTTTGGCCATAAGAGAGAGAACAAATGCATAGGAAAGAAAGTGGTTGATTTAAATATGGTTATCTTCTAGAAGTCATGATAACTTACCTTGTTCCAATGACATTCTTTGCTCCTCTTTAATGACTTCTACAAATGTTAGGTTAACTGCAGATTTTGGATTTGCCAAAATGTAGGAAGCAACCTCACAGTGATCTACTAATGTATGAAAAGTATTTCATTTATTTGGCTGACCCTGTTACTTTGTGTTGTAATAAATAAAGTTCATCTCTGCTCATATACTGTAGTATATGTTGCATTCATCTGATCTGAATTGACGGAGAGTTGCATGTATTAATATGCCCAGCAATCTTCTGGGTTACAAATATGGCAGCTATATTACAAACATCTAATTCAATAGGTGAAAACTTTTGCCATTGACCCAATCCTATGACTTCTTCCATCATCTGGTTTCTAGATAACCCCATGTCTTTCAAGAAAGAAAGACAGCATACCAGCAAAGGTTCAATTTTGAGTCCAGATGCCTAAAATACTTAGAAAACTGTAGAAGAGAAACAAGCTACTTTACCCAATTCTTCTAATCTGAATTTATCTTTTTTTTCTGATCCAAAATCAGTACTTCACAAGTTAATAGTTCGTTACAAGACATATCCATCAGAGGCTGACAATAAAATCGAAAACATATAAACACATCAAGCCATTTTTTTTTCTGAATATGAAAATGATTCTCACTATAGGAGGCTGGGTCTGAGACTGTTGCATGCTAACAAGAGAATAAAACTAATTTAGCCCTAACTCTAGCCCACATCCAAATTTCAGATATGAAATAACATCCAAATGGCCATTGAGCTGCAATGTTTATAGTGAAAGGAGAAGGAAATTATTAGGTACAGGAGGCAGAATTATACCAACCTTACTGCATTAAGTTTAATTTTTCAAATAAAGTAAAATGCATTTATGTTTTGTCAATGCCCATCGATTTATTGACAAATATATAGGACCTGCCTATTTTTTGGTCTGCTAATCAGAGTTCTAGAATACCCATATAACAGAATGCCCTCTGCTTTTTAAAAGAAATATAAGGTCTCATATTTGAAACTGTACATAGCTCAGCAAGGACACAGAATAGTTGAGGAAGGCATCTTGATTTAGCAAGATTGACTGCTTTTCCAAACTAGTTTTTTTTTCCTGCCCAGTTAAATCTAAATGTTACTAATATTACAGACCTGTATCCACACTTAATGGAGAGAAACCCCCATCCTGCCAGACATGACAGCTTATGATGGCCAGTGCCAGAAGCAATCCTGAATAAATTTACTTGCAGAGAAGTAAGATAAGGGAGTGATGCTGAGTGCTTACAGCTTGCTTGATACTTTGCCAAAGGCCACATGAGGAAGAACTGGCAACCCCTCCTAATCCCATCCCAATTATCCTGGTTTGCCTTTTCAGAAGCCATTGCAGGCACGTGTCAAGCGGAAGAGAACAATATCTGTTTTCATGGAGGAAATCCAAGGAAAATCATCCTGGTCACTTTAATAATAGAGACAGTTAGACCTTCTGTTGGCCATATATTGCAACATGTGCTTACTGGCCACAATTCCGGTTCTCTGGAGGCCTTAGCTATTGCTTTCTTTCACCTGCCAATTGAAATGCATTGAATTTATAACTTGTCCACCACAACTTTCCCTTGCATCTGACAATCCACAACAGGGATTGAATGCTGAATAGACAGGGTCCCTGAACTCTGGGCAAAATAATCAAGGTACAGATGAGGTGGAAAAGCAGACAATAAGGCCCAGAAATAGAGCAGCTGTGGTTTCATTTTCTTTTGCAATTCACTGTTGTGACAGGCTGTGTGGTGTAGGGATGAGTGGATTGTTGACCCAGTGAAAATATTTGGTTTTGTAGCCAAAAACTACTTCAGTGAATTGGACCTTAAATCTCCTAAACCCTGACACCTCAAGCAAGATATCAGATGACCACATTGCAACAGTCATTATTTGGAAACTTGATCTAAACACTTCAACTTCTGCCTTTGCTAATTTTACTTCTCTGTGATATTAAACCATAATTCTTGGACAATAATTCTCATTGTCCACAAACCATTATGGGTAATGGATAATGGGTAATGGTAACTTTGGGCTCCTATTATCCCAGCTGGTGTGGACATTAGCTGAGGAAGCTTAGGGATATTGGGAGTTGTAGTCCAACAAATCTGGAACAATATTGAAAATAACTCTATGCATCAGGGCTTGACCTGCATTTTAATATCTAGGACTTATAATTGAGTTCATAGCTATCTTTTACAACCTCCTTAGTTTATTCTTCTGATAATTTCAGTAGATAAATTATTTCATACAGAATCAGGGTAAGTGAGATATGCCAAGAAGCATAGGCAGGGGCTGTTCAAATGCTATCAGGACACAGGATTTGCTATCAAATTCATATTTAGGATCAATTACACAGCCTGAGGGGGAACTAGCAGATTAGATGTCCTAAGGAATCCAAGTGGCTGGCAATTGGTTCTTAGTATTGCCATTACACTTTGAGACTTTCAGTAAAATCCAGGTAAGATTACAGTGAAACTTGTCTTATTGGAATAGCTGTGGAGGGAGGATATCCATTATTCACAAGTGCCCATTGAACTGGTGAAAAAGTTACATCATTTGCATGATGACTTTATGGAATGGTGATATAAATGATGACATTACATAAATTATGTTAATCATAATTTTTTTGGTTGGATATTTTTTTTAATCAAGATTTCATTATATTGTAACGTGATCTTCATAGGACTACCCTTGAAGATACTTAAAAATAACTGAAACATTCAGAGGGAGCCTGCCTTGCTACTCACCCAAATGAAGAGAACAGATCATAGCATTTGTGTGAATCCTGGAAGCATGATGGGCCATACTGCAGTTTGTATGTTGATGCATAATATATGTTTACCAGCATATAAGTGGGCCCCGGAAACTTATCTCACTTTTAACAAATGATTTTTACTTAGTTCTGGCATATTTTCACCTTCTTCTAATTTTTCCATCCTTCTAAGAAGAAGTAGCATAAGCTTTTCTGCCTGTATTTTGGCCAAGGAGGGATTCCCCCCCCCAATAAAATAAAATGAAATAAAAAAATAGAAAACATTTCCACTCAAAATATATTGTAGATTATTTTGTGGCTGGGTTCTATGGAACATGATCAGTCAACTAAAAACATTTTTACGTTTTGAGTCATAGAAAACAATTGAAATATGGGACAGCCTGGTAGTCCTTTGTTTTAATTTCCAGGGACAGAAGAAACAAAATACTAGTTCATATTGAGTGCTGTGGGCTAACATAATTGCATGACTTTTAAAAAACTGAACACTTTAAAATTCATATAAATTCATACAGAAAACAATGGAACAGAGCCTCATTCATTTAAAAATCAGTTTATATTTAGCATGAAATTTTTAGCTAGAGAAAGTTTTAAAAGAAAATGATACACATTAAAAAATAAATCTGTTAGCTTAAATCCTTTCTGATACTGACATCCCCTTCTAGAGATAACTGCAGACTCTGAAGCCAGATCTAAGATTCTATACTATTTTTTATCATAGAGAAGGCCCCCAAATCTTATATCGTATACCATTTTAATTAATCATGATTCTAATTAACTATTAGATTCAATTAAATAATTGCTTATACTTGCTTATTGGCTGCAGAGGAAGATACAGTATTGCAAAACAATATCAGTCAATAGAGCTAAATCATTCTAAATCTCCTATGCTCCAAGTAGCTAACCTTGAATTCTGGCCAAAGCACATTAAGGTAGTGATAACTTATTCAAGCTGACCTATCCACTTACTTAGATTAGCAGGAAAGACACAGTGATGCAGTGTTTAAGGTATCAGGCTAGAAAATGGGAGATAGTGAATTCTCGTTCTGTCTTAGGCATAAAGCCAGCTGGGTAACCTTGAGCTACTCCCTCTTTCCAACCCTAGTAGAGAGGCAAAAGCAAACTACTTGTAAAAACTTGTCAAGAGAACTGCAGGGACTAGTCCAGGCAGTCACAGAAGTTAAGACTGCTTTAAAGGTAATAATAATTTTGGAAAATGAGCAGGTTAAGATCTTATGGGATTTTAAAATCCAAACAAACAGGCATCTTATTCATAGCATGCCTGATCTAACAGTTAGTGAAAAGAAGAAAGCCTGGCTCATTGATGTTATTATTCCAGGTGATGCTAGGATTGAGGAAAAACAGTTGGAAAAATTTATAAAATATTGGGACTTACAGATCAAAGTTGAAATCCATTGTTATACCAATCATGATTGGAGACCTCAGAGTGATACCTAAAGGACTCCCTCAATATCTGAAAATATTGAATTTATCAGACCAGAACATCCTAATTTTACACACACACCCAAAATACCACTCTACTTAGAATTGCCTATATTCTCAGATACTATCTTAATAATTCTTAGATCCTTGGTCAGGACTTGAATTATTAAATTTACATCAGTCTAAGACTATGTGTCTAACTGTAGATCATCCACACATAGTAATCATTTCAATTTCTACAAACGATTGAGGGGAAAGTGGATAAAGATAAAACCTGACAATGATTGACAAGTGGAATATTAAAAAAAGAAACTGAAGGCTTGATTTGGCTGCTTAAGAGCCAGCTATTCAAACTAATGCAATCAGGGCTAGAATTAAAAAAACCAAATGATTCAACGTGCAATTGTGCAGAGAAGCAGAAAAAACATTATATTATATAGTCAGCTTATGAAAGAAGATCACGCAAACTGATTATGAATAACAACATAACATTTTTACCTTTAACAACATAACACAGTGCCCAAAATAATTCACTGGAACATCATGTACCAGTAATGAAAAATTGGAGGGAATATATAGTTAAAAAAGAGCAGGTTAAAATATTGTGGAATTTATAAATATAGATTCATAAAGTCTTGACTCATAGTACACAAGATTTAATTATCCTTGAAAAGAAGAAAATGTGGATAATTGATGTGGCAATACCAGGAGATAGTAGGTTGAAAGACAAAGAATTAGAGAAGATCATAAAGTATCAAAATTGAAAGATTATTGCATTAACTGCCCATGGTGGTCCCAGTGGTTACTGGCACACTGGGCACCAGACCAAAAAATCTTGGACGCCACTTAGAAAATCTGTGCACTGAAAAAATTTGCAACTGTCAATTGCAAGAGGCCACTCTACTTGGATCTGCACAAATATTACACCAATATAACATCTTAGGTTCTTGAGAATAACTCATTGTCTCTGAATGCCAACACCAATCTAAACATCTGGCTGTCTGTGCAATGAACTATATTAATAACAACAACAGCTGGAGTTTCCCTTTTGAATGTAGGAGAGAGTCTTCTCTGATATACTTCAGCTCTCAGGTTCTAGAAACTGCTTTCAGAGATGCATTTGGCTCTGTTCTCCCAGTATTTAGGAAAATGGCAAAAATATATCATTTTTATCAACATTTAACTTGATGTGGATGTAGCCTCAAGCCACTATGTAACCACGAGTGTAATAGACCAAGCCTCTCGTGTTGGCCGTTGGACACATGTGTTCAGCCATTAGTTGGTCAGATTCTTATATATATGCAAGACCAAATAAATCTGTTAGGTTGAATCTCATTATGTGGGCCTCATCTTTTGAACCCGACAGTGGATTTTAATGCATTGGTTTACTATTATGTTGAAAATTTGTATCTTTATTTTAAATGTAAGCCCCTTGAATGCTTATATAAATAGAAAGGCAGTAAATTTATTTATGACAAATAAATAGAAGTATAGAGTAGATAGGTAGATGAGAGAGAGAGAGAGAGTGATTATATAGGGTGCAATCGAGATAGGCCTTAATCTGAGAGATATTATGGTTCTCTTATAATGGGGCACACTTTTGAACTTTCAAAACACCACCTCTTATGCATTTGTATACCACTTTAGAAAACAGATCTTGTGTCATAACATCACAATACATCCTTCTCCATGCTGGAATCATTGAGGTTAGGAACAGATTAGCAGTCTTTCTTCAGTGAAACCAACCAGCAAGATTATGATCACATCAGGCTGCTAAGTCTTTCCCTATTTTAATTTCCTGCAAAGCTTCAGCTGCTACCCCAGGCATTGTGAAAAATTTAAGTGAAGCATTCCTGTACCCCCTGAGTTCAGACTTGTAATATTAGATCTGTTCCCTTTCCATCAGATACCTTTTTGGGGCAGGGAAAGGCAGTGTAGTGCAGTGGTTAAGTTGTTGGACTGGGAAGACCCACATGTAAGCCCCTAGCTGACTACAGGTCACTGGTAACGGATTACACTTTCGACACATTTTGTGGTAAAACAGCATAAAATAATAACCTTCTCCAATCTTTACCAGCCTTCCCTAACCTAGTATGACTTCCAGATGTGTTGGAAAACCCATGGAATTCTAGGACTTTTTGTCTCAATGTCTTTTGGATGCTGAGTTTGTAAAGGCTTGTTAAAAAAAACCTAAAGGAACATGTTCAGAAACAAAGGAGAAGTGCTAATCCAGCCAAAGTCAGTCCACAGACAGCTATAATGATGGATTTTGCCAAGCTCTTTTACTAGTATTGGCAAAGCTGGTACCCTCCAGATGTGTTTTTCATCATTTGGCTCTGTTTTAAAAACTGGATGATC
>JANHZU010010794.1:3564-25240 GCA_032468055.1 Acrochordus granulatus | reverse complement strand
GCCTCTTGCTGAGGGTGAAAGAGGAGAGTGCAAAAGCTGGCTTGAAACTCAACATTAAAAAACTAAGATCATGGCAACTGGTCTCATCACTTCTTGGAAAATAGAAGGGGAAGAAATGGACACAGTGACCGATTTTACCTTCTAGTGCTCCAAGAC
Organism: Acrochordus granulatus; assembly: GCA_032468055.1. Classification (NCBI taxonomy): domain Eukaryota; kingdom Metazoa; phylum Chordata; class Lepidosauria; order Squamata; family Acrochordidae; genus Acrochordus; species Acrochordus granulatus. Next base: position 25,084 of record JANHZU010010794.1, on the reverse strand, counting down.
TACAGTAGGTAGTGACTGCAGCCATGAAATTAAAAGACACTTGCTCCTTGGGGAAAAAAAAACCTAGATAGCATATTTAAATTTATCTAGATTAGCTGAAACATCATCTTGCCAACATAGGTCTAAGAGCTGGACCATAAGGAAGGCTGAGCATTGAAGAACTGATGCCTTCAATTGCGGTGCTTGCGATTGGACTGCAAAGAGATAAAACCAGTCAATCCTACAGGAAATCAATCCTGATTGCTCATTGGAAAGACAGATACTGAAGCTGAAGCTCAAATATTTGGCCACCTAATGTGAAGAGAAGACTCATTGGAAAGACTGTGATGCTGGGAAAGATTGAAGACAAAAGAGAAGGGGACAGAAGAGGATGAGATGGTTAAAAAGCATTGTAGATGCAATGGGAGTGGATTTGGGTGGACTCCGGGAGGACATGCAGGACAGGGAAGCCTGACATGCTATGGTTCATGGGGTCATGAAGAGTCAGACACAACCGAGTGATTGAACAACAACAATCTATTACAAAATCAGTTTGAGAATTTACTAATCACAAAGGATGCTTATAAAAAAATATTACTTTTCAACAGAATAAAATACAAAATATATGATAAAACAACAAAACAATAAGACAATAAAAAATAATTTAACAAATTACAATAACAGAATCTAAAATACAAGTATACACACACCCAAAAAAGTAAAACACAAACAAAAAGACCTTCCCACATTACTCCCAGCCCAACTCTGCATGAATATCTTTCCATAAATCAATACAAAAGGAAAGAGAAATATGTTCCTCTCTCAGTCTAATCAGATTAATATAATAAAAACTATATACTATAATAAGCAATTCCTTTCTTTCACTATATTTTAATTATTTTAATTTTTAATCTACACACTTTCATCTAAACATTTAAACTTATCCCAAAATTATGAAGTCCATCCATGAAGATTCCTTTATTCTAGTTCACCAGCAAAAAGTTCCACAACAACTTCTAAGCAATTAAAATCTTCTTTAAAGTGTCTTCCCTCAGGAAGATTATCAGTATGAACATCTGTCAGTCTTTATCTCATCTCACTCCTGTCGAAAATTTCATGTGGTATAGAGCACAGTAGAATTTTTAGCAGCAGAGTCTATGTTATAGTAAACAACCATCCTCCACACAGTCCACAGCACATTAAAAACTCACCTCTCAAAACAGTCTCTTAACTGCTGTTGAACACCAGGTCTGTCCATAGTAAAGCTCCCCTCATTGAGGAGGAGCAGGCTGACCTGACATGCATTACTGAGACCTGGCTGGCTCCTGAGGTGGGGGGGTGTCCCTCTCGGAGATGTGTCTAGCCGGTTTTAAGGTTTGGCACATGCTGAGACCCCAGGGCAAGGGAGGAGGGATGGCAGTGTCCAGTTGTGAGATCCTATTCTTGAAGTTTAGCTCATGGGATCATTTGGGATTGTTGCTGCTGTACTAGCTTCCCTGCTGTGTAGCATCCTCCCTGTCTGACCTTGGAGGCCATCTCAGGGTTGGCAGTGGACTTCCCCAGGCTGATGGTTCTGGAGGATTTCAATTTGCCATCCTTGGGTTTGTCCTTGGGATTAACTCAGGAATTCCTGGCCTCCATGGCGGCTATGGGCCTATCCCAGATTATCTTGGGCCCTACTTGAGAGAATGGTCACACTCTGGATATGATCTTCTTATCAGAGCAATGGCAATATCAATATTCCCATTGCCTTGATCAGATCACGATTTGGTGTCTTTGAGATTCTCTTATGCCATTGCCCTCTGCAGGGAGGTTGGACCTATTTGTGTGGTCCGCCCTTAGTGACTTATGGACCCAGTAGGGTTTCAGAAAGAGCTGGGGGTTGTTTTTAAGGTGACAGCAGCAGCCGAGGCCGGAAGCTGCATCGGAGCAGATCCGTAAGTGCTGGTTCATTTGTTCTATTTCTGCTTTATATCGTGTGTTAATCATGGTTACTTGTTTCAGATGTTAGGGACAATCATTTCTTCCTCAAATTCCGTTGAAAATGATTTTTTGGGGGGTGGAATTGATTATCTGACTTTCCATTGTTTCCTATGGGAAACTGTATTTCTCTTTACAAGCATTTTGTGCTAAGAGCGTTCTTCCGGAACAGATTAATCTCGTCTTGTGAGGCACCACTGTATATCCTGCAATCCAATAAAACTCTCAGCAGTTCACAAGTAATAAATAACACCTAAAATATCCATAGCACTTTTTTAAAAATAGAAACAGCCAAAGTAAGTAACTGAAAATAATTTAAAAACCCAAATTGTGATAATTTCAGTTTATTATAATGATCATATGTACTTTCATGTTAATGACATACGTGTGTGGAGGCATTAATTCTTCCTCTTGCATATACACTCCTGTATAAACATCTGTCTCCCGGCATTGTCCCCTCCCACCTCTGACCCCCAGTAATCTTGATATCCTGTATTTTGCAGGATTTAAATCCCAAAATGAGATTACATTTCAGTGATGACCATTTTCAGTGACTGCCTTTGGAGATGTACTGTCTTTATCATTATAAGGAATGATGTTTGGTATAACCGCATTATAAAGGCTTTAAAAACCTGATGTGTTCCCGAGCTTAGGACATTGAACGCTTTATTGTAATTGGCCAAGTATCTTGGCTGCGTATATTTAGTTGGGATTTTTTTATTTTTAAAAATGTTTTTGTTATTTTAATTTTGGAACTGTAAGCTGCCCAAAGTCATTAAGATGGGAGGTTTATAGAAATTGACTAAATAAAAACCTATCCTTGCCTCGTTCTCTCTACCACTACCTCCCCTCAATTTAAATCTTGCATCGGTCTAGCTATTCTGTACATGTGATAAAGTGAGTTACAGCCCACAAAAGCTTCTATCTTTTCATTAAATTTTTAATTGGAAAAAATATTACCGGACTTCTGCTATTTTTTCACATCTTCAGTGGGATTGCAAGATCAAAAAGTTGTGCTTCCATTTTTAATTAACCACAATTGATCCTTTAGAACATATATGTCCAACCTTGGCAACCTTTAAGATGTATGGACTTCAACCCCCAGAGGCTGAGGAATTCTGGGAGTTGAAGTCCACACATCTTAGTTGCCAAGGTTGGACATCCCAGTTTTAAAAGGTAATTTATTTTAATAAACCATTTTTTACTGACTAAAGTTTGAAGTTGATTTGTTTCAAAGGATCATAGCTAAGACTAGTCTGGGTTCAGATATAAAATGAAATAACCAAACCAAAAGAAATATTTAAAATCTCTTTGTGGCCAATTTTGAAGAAGTAAAGAAGAAAAAGATGACTTACATAATTTCCATAAAAACAAGCTGTAGTTACCATGGCCAAATGCATTCAGTGATGAATTTGCATATTTTACTTATTTTATTAAGTGCAGCACTGTTTCTCAACCTTGGCAATTTTAAGATGTGCGGAGTCTACCCATCTTCCTCCCTTCATAATGCAAATATCCAGATGAAAACTTCTAATATTAATTTCCTGAATTATGTTTATAAACTGGGAAACTATGATCAGCAGATTTAGAAAAAGCCAGGATATTTTGAACTTCAATCTACTGCTTCATTGGGAGTGGGGGATCATAGGAATGAAAACCAAGGCTGAAATAGTTTGTTGCAATGTTTATTTACAGCGCTTCCTCTATCTCTTGGAAGTATGCTGATTGCACAAGGACTAATTAGTAAAGGTAAGCCAATATTTTAATAAAAAATATGTGGGGAATTTTCCAAAATGATCAGTTATTGACCATTCTCACATAATAAATATTGGGGGGGACCCCTAATCTATATAACTGCAGAAGTTAGATATCTAAAGATTTCAGGTGTAGAATATATGAGATCAGTGCAAATTTCACCATAATTGAGAGAAATGTCATGTCTTTCAGAGGCACTTTTTTATATCTATCTAGAAACTGGCTTCCTCAGTGCATGTTTTTGTATCACTTAAGATTTTTAGCTGCCTGTGATAATTGCCTTCAATAGTTAGAAGAAGCAGAAGAGGCTTTTTCTAAATTCAGGAATAAAATATGTACCATTTTTTTAAAAAAATATTTTCATGTTTAATCTAGTGGAGTTTAAAAATGTATAATGCCTCATTTAAAAACTAAGCCGCCAAGAATCTGTGGAGATTGGCGGCATAAAAATGTAAGATATAAATAAATTAATAAATAAATAACAAATTCATATTACAATTTAAATACCTTTCCTTCAAAATTTGCTTATAGGAATCATGTAGCTTCAATTTGAGATCTTTTATCTTCATTAAAATATTTAATTATATTGCTAATTAATAAATTATTTTTTTCTTTCTTACAAGTGCACATTACAGTTGGACTTTCAGTTTAATAAATGTCTTTAAGGTGGTAATGTTCTCATGTCTTGATTTTTGATTGATTTGAGATCAATCTCAAATTGATCTCAATGTGGCTAAAAGAGGCAAGATGTATCTTTTTGTAATGTATTAACCAAACAAGTTGATTTTGATTTATAGAACATCTGCAGTTTTGATTTGTAAAGTGGCTTACAGATAGTCCTCAACCTAAAAATTATTTGTTTTTTAGGTGTTATCAAGACTGGCTCCTTGAATACGGTAGTGAGTAAGTTTTGAAAGACTGAAGTTGCAGAAGGAAAAATGGAAAACTAATCTATAAAAGTATAAATTAACATCCCTAATACTCTTCTATACAATGTCAATGAAGATTCTCAGTCACCCAGGTAGGATTGTCTGGAATGTTTCTCAACCTTGGCAACTTTAAGATGGATGGGCTTCAATTCCCAGAATTCCCCACCCATCTTAAAATTGCCAAGGTTGAAAAACACTGCTCCTGTACTTTCACAGTGCATATGGGAAATCCACATATCAGCTCTTCAAGGTAGGCCAGTTCAGGAAACAAACAGCCCAAAGATTCCAGAAATGCTATCTTACTGTTGTAAAGTTTTACAACCGTGTCATGAAAGTTGAGCAAGTCCTGAACAAGTTTTCCCTCTGCCCCCTCTTACACCAAACAGACTCAAGGCAGAATTACTTGGAATTCTATTTTCATAGAATTTTCCTTTCCCAATACTGAGTTGTCATTATTTTACCCAATTAATTCTTCAAGGTTAGCTACACATTCCTTTATCCCAAAGAACGTTAAAAGCATTTAAATATTAGCAAATTGTATCATTGCACCCAGAATTTTAAAATACTTGTTATTTATATGAATTAAGGATCCTTAGCCCAAGCTTTTTACATATTTTATTAAAAATATTTATACCTGTGTGGCCTGTGGCTTCATGCAATGAGGTTTTCATTGTGACAAGTATCCAACTTTAACATTAAAAGAAAAATATCCCAAGGTATTTCTAACTCCTACTTTCACAGTGACAATAAAACATTGTTAAAGCAGGTTTCCCTTATTACAAGTCAGCGCGTTAAAAAAAATCTGAGGAAGATTTGTCAAGTTACTGATGGCATTTCTCTTCCTTTGTAGTTGTTGGTGCTGTGACATTTTTTGCTGGGAAAATGTTGTATGTTAAAAAATGTATTGAGAGTCATGGAAGTCTTCTTGTGCCAAATGGACCACAACAGTCCAGGTTTGTTTGGAATCCATACTTAGCTAATTTGTTTTCTTAAAGCCATGCTCCACAATCTCAGCAAATTTAAGAGGTATGGACTTCAACTTCTAGAATTCTCTAGCCAGCATGCTGGCTAAGGAATTCTGGGAATTGAAATCCATCAATTTTAAACTTGCCAAGGTTGAGAAATACTGCCTTAAGTGATGAGTTGATTCAGAGATTTACGTGGATGACGTGTGCCTGCCTTTTGGTCTTTCAGTAAAATTGGAGGTTAGTATTACCATTCTAACGCCAGTTTTCAACAGTCTTCAACATCTGCCTTGCTCTGTCTTCTTCCTTTTCCTGTTTAATGAGAAACTATAAAGTACTTTGAATTCAATAATCATACATTTTATGATTTGGACCGCTGCATGCAGAAGAAATAGTGGATGATTCCAAACTTTGGACTTGGCCACTGGGTTGTTGGCTGGAAGGTTGGCAGTCTGAGTTCGAGACCCAAGTGCGATCACATAATGGGGTGAGCTCCTGTTATGTGCTCCAGTTCTTGCCAAACCAGCAGTTCAAAAGCATATAAAAATGCAAGTAGATAAATAGGTAACACCTTCAGTGGGAAGGTAACAGTGTCTGTGCCTTGGCATATAGTCCTGCCAGCCACATGACCATGAAAGTGTCTGGATAAATGCTGGCTCCCTTAGCTGTGAATTGGAGATGAGCACCACTCCTAGAGTTGGCCATATCTGGCAGGGGAAACCTTTACCTTTTCTTGCTTTATGAAAATGTGGTTTATCATTTCATTTGAATACAGGGGAACTTCAGATTGCGAGCACCTTGGTCTGCGAGATTTTCGCAAGACAAGCAAAAATTTTTAATAAAATTTAATTCGGTTAACAAGCGGCAACTCACAAGACAAGTACCACACGAGCTTGCGCAGGAAATCTCATAATTGTCAATTCGAAAGAACAAAAAAAAATCTGGATAGTGGACATTGCAGTGTCTGGGGACAGCAGAATAGAAGAGAAGGAACTCGAGAAAATCACAAAATGCAAAGACCTGAAAATAAAAGTAGAACATCTGTGGCAGAAAAGGGCTAAGATAGTAGCAATAATAATAGGCACGTTGGGTCCAATCCAAAAACTTCTGGAACACCACCTGAACATGATCAGCATTGATAAAATAACTGTCAGTTGCAAAATACAGCCTTACTTGGAACAGTTGACATCCTGAGATGATACTTTTAACAGCATCAAATAACAATCTGCCTATCCTAGGTACGTGGGAAAGACTTTATAGATAGATTAAAAATGCCAAATCCAGTCTAAATATCTGGCTGTCTGTGCAACCAACCGTAATGCCAACCAGAAGTACACCAAAACTATTCTCATGAAGATCATCAACAGTCTCAAGAAAATATAGTTATTTGTATCAGATTGGAACAATGGCCATCTAGCAAAACGATCATGGAATATGACATATTTTTTAAAAAATAACTATTAGGCTTTAGACTTGCTTGAGCCAGGCAGTGATAACATATTGTGTCACACCTAGGCTGATGTAATGCATTCAGGAAATTGATAGGTACAGATAGGAGGTTCTTTAAGAGGGATGGTGGGGAAGGAATGGAAGATTGACCATTGACTATTATTTATTAAATGTGTGTACCACCTATCTCGCAGCAAGAGGCTCTGGGTGGTATACAATGAAATAATAAAATATATAAAAACAGTAATAAATAGAATAAAAACAGTACAAAATTAAAGAAATGAACAAGATGGTGGGGGGCTAAAATGGAGATAGGATCTTTAGTCCAGCAGCCACCTTCTGAACCCCAGGCCAATCCACAAAGCCAAATTTCTAGGCCATTTCAAAATCTAAAAGAGCGGGGGCTGATCTCGTCTCACGTTGCAAGTGCCACAGCAGAAAAGGCCCACCTTCTGGACTTTGCCAGCCAAAATTTCCTGGCTGACAGGATCCGAAGCATGCCTTTATTGCCAGCATGGGTGGGATGGGCTGAACCTATTGAGAAAAGCTGATTATCAGTTATCCTAACAAAGTAGCATTATGGCAGAATGGGGACGAGAAGATCAATTTAGTGTTATTTCAGTTTTGTGTTTTTAATTCTAATCATAGTACTGAGGTCTGGTCACCTGCTCAGTGAACAGACAATGTTATAGGAACCTGTGGAATGAATGAATGACAGCCCTTACATATATTGGTTGCTTGACAGTAAGATAGGCAACATATAAATTTAATAAATGATTAAAAATAAACCTTTTAAGTTTATTTTCTGTAAATTATGATTTTATAGTTTAGCATTATAACCTTGTGTGTTTTTCAAAAAACATAATTCAGTCTTTTTATTTGCTCCTAATGCTTTTAGGAAATATTCTCTCCCAGATGAAGAATGCAAAGCAAATCTTCAAACAAAAAAAAAAGATACTTCTGTTTCTTAAACCAGGAACATGTTAATAAAGTTAATATTTTAATCACTTTGATGTATCTTCATTCTACGTTCAAATAAAAATTATGAATATTGAAATAAAATTATTCCTTGCACTGGTAAATCTGGTTATTTTCTCTAAATACAGAGAATTCTCTATATTAACAATAGTTACGTTCTGTAAAACTACAACAAATATTGAATTAGTAAATGCTGAAATGTCAGCTGAGAACATGCATGTCAAGCGATTCAAATGTTTTACAGCTCCACATGCCTGTAAATGTGTAAGCATTGTGGGTATTGATTTTGTGGTTACAAATTTTTGTGAATAAGCAATTTCAGAAATAGAGTCTGTGTACAGTAAGAATTGCCTGTAACATGATTGGTTATCAATTAACAATATTTATTCCTTGATTAACTTCAGTATTGTGTGTTAAATTACAGTATAATCATACATAATTGTGTTTAATTGCTAAGTTTTATTTTTTATTTGTGCTTTTTTGAATGCCACTTGCTTGGCAGGATACAGTATATATGTTCCCATCTGATCCAATAACGTGAGCATACAGCCTGCAAAATGGTTATACCACGATAGAAATTAAAGGTACTCTCCTTATAGTAGTTAATGGTTTTTAAATAATATTTTCTGTACTGTTACAAAAGCAATGCAAAAAATAAAAATATAGAAACAAAAATGTGCTATCTCCAAATTAACTTTGCAAGCTGCCCATTGGAATCTATTTTCAGGCCTGGTTTGAAGAACTAAAACTGCCTTTTTCATTGTATCAGATGGTCTACACTGGGAGAAAGACGGGAAACAGGACTTAAGAGACTTAACCTTTCCTGCCCAGGTTAAAATGTAAGACATAGATTTACTTCTTGTTTTGGAAAGAATTGTCCTTTCATGACACAACATTTGGTTTCTTCCTAAACACCATGAATAAAGTTTCTGGGGGAAAGCCATAATAGCAAAAAAATCAGGAGACTAGTCGTACATTATCCAACACACATTTAAGTGCCTTTCAAATTATCAAGTAAGTCACTGGTAGGATCCTGGTTTTCTTGGACAAAACTGATTCTCTAGATCCATTTCAATCCAATTTCATCCTGGCTTTGGAACAGAAACTCTTGTCATCCTCTTGGAGGACCTGTGCTGGGATAAAAATGGATGTGCAACCCAGTTTTTCCTGGGCCTCTCAGCAGCTTTTGATACCAGCAACCATGGTATCCTTTTCACCAGTCTCCCAGTTGCGATGCGAGGGCATTTATTTTTGTTTGATTTACATAGCATTGTGCTACAGCAGTTCTGCTACTGCTTGGATAGCTATCTCCAAAAGGTGGTGCTGGGGAATTGCATCTTCTGCCACTTAGTGGTTGGGTTACAGAGTCCTTTAGAAGTTCATGTTATCCCCTTTACTCTTTTAACATCTATATGTGAGAGATCATCTGGAAATGCGGGCTGAGGTGTCATCAATATGCAGATGATATCCAGCTCTACCCCTCCTTTTCATCCAACACAGATGAGATGGTTGGTGCCTTGGCCAGGGCATGGACTGTATGAGGGCCAGTCAACTGAGATCGATCAAGACAAGACTGGGATACTGTACATGAATGGTACACTTGTCCAGATGAGTGGTGCCCTACCTGTATGGAGGGGTCCGTGTTAGCCCTAGTGGTGGTCTAGATCCATCACTGTCACTTGCACAGAGTGCTTTTTATCAGCTTTGGCTGATCTACCAACAGTGCCATCCCTGCAGCAGTTATTCATGTTCTGGTAATTTCCCAATGAATTACTGCAATATGCTGTACATGGAAACTTGAAAATAGAGCAGCCAGACTGTTTACTGGGGCTAGCTAATACAGTACATATTGTGCCAGTTCTTAAGTTATTTACAATGGCTAGCAGTCTCTTTCCAGACCCAATTCAAAGTAGTGGTTTTGATCACTAAAGCCGTAAATGGCTAAGGACCATTTAGGATCAAGATAAAAAATCATGCCTAAACTTCACCAGCCTGTTCTCAAACTCATGAAGCTCAGCTCCTGTTGTAAAGCAGCGTTTCTCAACTGCGAGCGCGCGCTCTGAGGAATTCTGGGAGCTGGAAGTCCACATATCTTAAAGTTGCCAAGATAAAGAAACAGTGGATTGGAGGGATATGCCACAGTGAGAAGACAGGGGCAGTGGGGATGTGCACCAGTAAAATTATGCCAAGTTCCCTGTGTTTTGCACAGAAAACATTCCAGATTTTGTTCCTGCCTAACTGCATCCAATCCAGAGTGGTTCATCAGAATTTCTGTTCTGGATCCAAAGCAAAACACACTTTCCATTTTGTATACAACTTCATATCACAAATCCTTTCTGAAAAAAATAAGTGAAAAAGGGAAACAAATATATCTTTATTGTTGATGTATTATATCTCCATTTTGCAGTAGAACGTTCAGCTCTTTAATCAACATTGATTAAGCTGAAAATAATGGACCAGTGGCATGTCTTGAGGAAGTGCATAATTTTCACTCTTCCCAAACGTCTCCATATTTATTAAGCTTAGCTAGAAAAAGAAAAAAAGAAGAGTCACCCCTTACAATCTAATCCTGTGGCCCACTTGACCAACAAATGTTAAGAATCTGGTGGACTGCTTGCTGAAGCAGCGTGATCCAACACCTTACACTATTGTGTCAACATGCCAATTCTACTGCATGTTTCTACAATATAGCAGTTGCTTTCACGAGGTTTAAAACGTCACTACAAGTGGTTCTCACTGGCCACTCATTCAGTGACCATTTGAACTTACAACTGGTCCTTGAAATTGCAACCATCAGAGTGTCCCTGTGGATACATGATCATAATTTGGGCACTTGGCAACTGGCAACCATTTATGACAGCTGCAGGTTCCTGTAACCATGTGATCACTATTACAACCTTCATAGTTGGTTTCCAACCTGTCACAAGTCATGATCACATGATTTTGCACTTAACAGTTACGGATGATTTGCTTAATGACTGCAGCAAGTACTAACAAATTGCCTTCATAGGTTCAACACAGTCACATGATTCTTCCCTTAATAACTGCATCACAGTGATGGAGTTGCTGGTCCTAATTGTACTTAGTAGGTGAGGACTACGTGTAGTGCACCCTATTTGACAGGTGTGAATTGCACTGGTTCTCTTACTGGGGACATGTATCAGGATCTGATGCTATGAATCTGTTCTATTTGGCTCTCTAGACATGGTTGCACGTTTGTTTAAATATATCTGACAGCTGAGTAAGATTTCTACAAAATGCTGCTTTTAAGTTGAAGACGTGCCAACATGTGGAAGTAGAAAAATGTTCTACAAATCATACTACTCAGCCAGTTCATTAATACATTCCTTCCCCCATCTCGCTTCATAGCAGCTCTTCCCGTTTGAAAGAATAATATCTGAAAGTATGCACTGAAAAAGCAAAAGACACTCAGGCCCTATTTTTTTCTTCATAGATCACTTTTTCTTTCAAGTAGGGATAATATCACTTGCTTGGCTACTTCATTTCTTAGATTTCTCTGTAAAGTATAAGAAAGCCCATCTCAAGACTGGTGCCAAGTTCAGTTTCCTTCCAGCACAATAATAAACAAAGAACAAAATGGGTCTCTGCATTCTTATGTTTTTCTTAAAAAGTTATTTTCAAATATACAATTGAAAGAAAAAGATTGTGGCTGATGTCAAAGTGATGTCTCTCTTAAATGGAGGGCCTCTTTTCCTTAACATGATGTCCTGCTAATGTACTTTTTAACCTTCCTTAAATTACTATCTTCTAAAAAAAATCCCTTTTTTTCTTTATAAGCCCAAGTGAGTGGCATGAATCTCTCCCAACTTGAATATTTTCCAGTTTCCTTCATGCTTTTTTAAAATATCAGAATAATAAATGTTCAATCTCAGTGTTAGTTTGTGGAGTCAATGCAAATCATAAAATTAGTTGTTTACTATTAATTTCCAAATCTTAAAGAGAGTTTTATAGTGCAATAAATAATTCTGGATCAAGTCATTATGCAAAGCTCTTTATTAGTTTACAATAAAATCTTGATTTATGGCTTTCTTGGATCAAGGTGTACATACTTAGTAGTTAAGTTTTCCAGACTTTGGGAGATCAGTGCTAAGATACTGATCAGACTTGCTACAGACAATTTGTCCCAGGTCCAGGGAATACCTTAGTACTGACTATTAAATATGTAAACTATAATTTAACAGAAGTTTAGCAGACTTAACGGTATAATAGATTTTTTGTTTGGATTTCACTACATTTAATGGACTACTCTTCATTAAATCAAGATTTTACTGCAAATACTGCCATTTACATCAATTATATAATCTTGGAAATAATGCTAATTGATAAAAATGTATATTTGGATATGAGGCATTCAAATTGAGCAGACCACCTCATGGTCTCTTAAACTGAATATTTACACAGAACAGCATGTACAAGCACTGGGTTCATTCATGTTTTTGGTTAAGTCTTATTTCACATTTTAAAGCAGCCTTCTGGATTGCACTAGAATTTTCAACAGTGACCAAGGTGCTTCGTAAATTCTGCAAGGACAAGTCCCTCCAGGTTTATAAAGCCTCCATGAAAGGGATGTGCAAAACAGTTATCAACTTTATCACGTAATCCCTTCTACCACCCTTTACAGAATGCTTGTGTATCTCTTTATATCCTTATCTACCAAAGAGAGGAATTTCATTTTCACTGCTCTAGTTTGGCCATTAATTAATAGAACTTATTTTACAATACATATGTTTAATTCTATGTGCTGTTTGTTTCTGGGAGAGTAATTATGAGCTATAATGAAAGGAGAAAGCAGCAATCACGGAACACAGCAGCCAAACACAGGATTATCTAGGGCAGGGATTTATATTCCTCTACTCCATTTTGAATTTTTTTTTACATGCTGCCTGTTATCGTAAAATGAGTCTTCTATAGAAATATAAGACCCTCCGGAGATTAAAAAAAGGAAAGCATGCAAAATGTAACAAATGCACTAAATAAAAATCTTAGTTGTAACAATAAAAATATTTAAATGTAAATTACCAGACAGATTTATAGAACTGCCTATAAAACAAATTGCTTGGGAAACATGACTGAAGACAACCTTATTTGCTGTTTATAATAATTCAATAACTTGATTTAAATCAAAGCTAGTGATTCAGTCCTTGTTCTTACATTTTGATTTGATGCAGGGTATATATTTGCTTTATTAGCTACACAATTTTTTTATATTAAAAATGCTAACCTACAACTAGATTTAAACTGATAATCCCAACAAAAAGAAACTATAGGTATAAAAATAAAAAATATGGTTTCTTGTTCATGGCTCAGTATATCCCAAGCACAACTATATACACAATTAAATACAAAACTTTGGATCCTTACCACAATTGCTGCAATGTTGCATTCCCAATTATATTCCCTACTGAATATTTACCTTTCTCCTTTTCTGGGAATGGGGTTGTTCGATTTTCAGATTTCTGCATTACTCCTGCCTCGTAACCTTCTCTGTTTCTGTTTCTGAGTTCTTCATATGTGACTCTTTTCTTTTGGGGAGCTTCTTCTAGAAGTTCAGGTTCTTATAGTAAAAAAGAAATACCAAGACCCATCCACCCCCAAATACATCAGTAGGTCTTGATGCACATGGATAGAAGATATATATTGAAAAGTTTATTGATTTTATTTTAGCATCCTTTATGATTTCAGTAAGTTTTAACTTCAGTGGAAATTTAAATAGACTTAATTGAAATTACAGCTGATGCAAATTACCTACCCTTTGTGTCTGGTTTAAAATTTTCAATATATGTATTGTCTATTTCAATACTGATCAAAATACAGAAGTTGCATCAGTTTCCATTTGATTTTCAACACATCAATTTTCAAATACTGTAGGGTAGTGAATAGATTTCATTTTTACGGTGTTTGTTAATGTGCTGGTTCTGATCTACAATGCCCTCATGGCTTGGTATCGTTGTACTTGCAAGACTAATTTCAGCCCAATCAAGTAGAACTACTTGGGAAAAACTGTTGCAACTGCTGCACTTCCAGGGTTTCAGGTACAGATTGGGGGAAGAGGCACGACTTTTCTGTTGTAAAGCTGTGTTTCAGCCTCCCCATGAAGATCAGGGTCTCTCCTGTTTGCCCTCAAAGCCTGAACTCAGAGAGCCTTCCCCATAATTTGACTGGATGTTGCCAAATTTCTTATTGTGTTTTTATTTTACAAACTATATACTGTATAGATTTGATTTTTTTTCTGTGTGAGCCACTAAGAGCCATGTTGATTATTACTGGTTCCAGAATAGAGATTAGCTTAATAAACAATAAATATTGCAATTTAGTTAACAAAATTGAGTAAATATTTCTGCCTATATATTTGAGTCAGATGTGTTCAATTGTATTGCACTATGTAATTTGGAGTCCACAAGCAAAGATTTTCATCCCCCTGCAAGAAAAAATTCTCATGCAATCCTCAACATCAGGCTTAGAAGTCAATTCAAATTGATACTAAAATTGACAGAATGGGCAAAGCAACAGGGGGCAACCACTGCTGTTTCTTGGGTGGAGCTAATTCCACTACAGTCTCTATATCTATTCTGGAGAGTTGGAGAATCCACTGAACCAGTGTTTCTCAACTCTGGCAACTTTAAGATGTAAGAAATCAACACATCTTAAAGTTGGCAAGGTTGAGAAACACTGCTTTGGAGTAAAACTGGTGTGTACATGAGAGGATGAAAAAGGAAAGAGCAAAAGTAAGTGCATTTAGAAGACCATCTCTGTGAGAGACATTCCATTAACCAAGGATCCAGGACTAAAAATGCTTCATACACACACACCAATTGCCCCAAGCTTTCTGAAACTCTTTTTTTCAAATCAGATTTCAAGACCAGAAGTTCCATAGTCAAGAAGGAAAATCCTGAAGTAATTGATGAAACCTCATGGGCAGAACTGGCAAGAAAAGATAGGATAAACTGTTGCCCAATTTTAAACGTATACATGGGAATCATGTTTATTAGCATAATACAACTCCTTAGTGTTCCTACTTATCATGCATTGATATTTCATCTCTAAATAAGCTAAAGAAGACAAAGTATTCAAATAACTACAGGAACCCACCTTGAGGGACGCTGTCTGTAATTCCACTTGGAGCAGATTCATTCATGGAAGAGCTAAATGGGACTATTTCATAGAAGCTTGGAGACTGTGCTGTATCTTTTGATGGAGCCCTTTCAGAAAAGGAGGACTCTCTTGAAGGTTGTTTTCTAAGTCTGCGGAGGAAGAGAAATTGCAAGGAACACACCATTTTTAAAAGTCATAGCATTTCATTTAAAGGTACAATATATACTTTGGAACATCTTCCTCAAAGCAATACAAATGGAAGTTTGCAACGAGGAAGGCAACTATTTAAATCAGTGTTTCTCAAACTTGGCAACTTTAAGATGTGTGGACTTCAATTCCCAGAATTTCCCAGCTAGCCACATGGTGAAATCCACACATCTTAAAGCTGCCAAGTTTGAGAAACACTGATTTAAATAAATCACAGGAAGGAAAGGGAAAGGAGATACATGACTCAGAAGGAGGAATTCAATAGAGATGGAAATGCGTAGGAAGACACTCATTTCTCTTCACAGTTGAAATTTTAATTTAACTCAATAGTTCAAGATCAAAGATAATTATTCTTTATCTTCTCCCATAGTTTATAATACTATAATTAAAAGGGAATTCTGTATGTGTGGGAACTATGTAAATATTAACCACAAAATATTAATGGTATTTTCAAATTCGAAAACTCTTAGTCATTTTGCAACATGTTCCTAATTATTGTATATTATCCCATGTTTAACTTATGTTTATAGGTGAAGAAAAAAATGTATGTACATGGAAAACTTTTACAAGCAAATGGGAATCAATGACAAATTAGCATCTCAATGCACTCTTAAACAGATGAGAAATTTGATTACCCAGGATTATATTGAAAAAAATATAGAAGAATCATAAATATATCACAACTATTATTTCTGAAGAAGTATGGAAAAAACATGCTTCATTGAGAAAAAAGATATATCTGAATTAATCATCTACATCTTCAGCAGAAGGTTCTTTCTATTCTTTCATTCCAAACATGTTAAAAAGTTTTCCATTTTTCTCTATATTTAACTCAATTTTTTTAAATTTCAGAGGAATGATACTCTGATGACATTCATAATATTAAGCTTCATGTGGTTTGTTTAGTTTTGATACACTCAAAAAAATAGTATCAGTCAATAAGCTGGATATAATACCGTAGAATAGTGTGAAATTATAACTTGGTTAATTTACTAAACGTAATCATTTTGATAGCCAGAGAAATAAGCCATTAATACATAAATAATCTTTACCCAAAAATTGTATTCATGCTATACTAATGTTTTCCAACCTTGGTAAATGTGTGGACTTGAACTCCCAGAATCCCAACTGGCATGGCCAGTGCTGGCAATACTTGGGAGTCGAAGTACATACATCTGGAATTTTGGGAAATACTAGTTGGTTTCTTGGTTCAGCACACAAACAGCCTAGGCTATGCAGTTTACAATGCTACACAGACAGTTCTCACCTTATAACAATTGGGACCAGAACTTCCATTGCTAAGTGAGATAGTCATGAAATGAGACGTGCCCAATTTTACAACTTTTTTTGCCATGGTTACTAAGTGAATCACTTCAGCTGTTACGTGAATCCAGCTTCCCCCATTGACTTTCTTGTTGGAAACCATTTCGGAATGCAGCAAACAGTGATCACATAACCTTGGAACATTGCAACCGTCATAAGTACATTTTGATTGCCAAGTGCCTGGATTTAAATTATATGACCATGGGGACGCTGCAGTCCCCATGTGAGGATCAGATTCAAGTCACTTTTTTCAGCACTGTCATAACTTCAGAGTTGCTAAATTAATGGTCCTAAGCTTGAACAGTCGCTCAACAAATGGTTACAAGTTGAGGACTACCTATATAAGCACAGGTAGTACAATACTTAATAACTTTAAGTTAAAAGCCAGGTAAGAATCTTGTTCCAGTTGTACTTAAGGATAACAATACTAGATGTAGTCTTCTACTCAAATTCAATTCAAAATACTAGTGATGACTCACAAAACCTGTCAGTGCACAGGTTACATCACTTTGCTATACTTAAACCTATCCTAAGAACCTATCCTAAGAACATGCAAGAACTTGTATCCCCACTCTATATGAGATGTGGGGTACATGGACCAAGAAATGGGCCTTCTCTGTTGCAGGCCTCTGCTTTGGAACACGTTGTCTCTGACATTTCAAACAGCCCTTTCTTTCTTCACGTTTCAAAATGTGACAACACTATGTCACCTGGAATGGATGTTTCTGGGGCGGGTACTGGGGTAACTTTAATTTTATGTCATTTTGACTTGGTTGTATTCTGTTCAACCTGTGGATTACAAATTGAAGAAATAAATAAAATTAAAGCCTACTCCAACTCTCTTTCAGCCAAACCCACCTTACAGAGTTCTTGTGGGGGGAAAGGAGGAAGGAGTACTAGGTATGTTCACCATCTAGAGTTATTTTTAAAAAACAAAGGCAGGATAAAAATGTACAAATAAAATAAATCAACACCAATTGTTTAGTTGACAGGATACCAAAAGAAAGAGGCTCTAGTTGTTGCTTTGTGTTTTGGGAAAGTTATATGGGCATCGGGATCTTGGAAGATAAAGGGGAAGAAAGAAATATAAACTAAGACGCAGAATCAAGACCAGAAATTAGATTTGACTAGACTATTATTTTGAGTAAATAAATATGACTCTGAGGTGCAAAAATGCCTGATCACTGAATGATTAAAATCGCATTGCCAAAATACTATCTTGCAGAATACTACTATAGACAGTTTATTGCAAGTCATACTACATGGATTAAATCCCCTTTTCATGTAACTGTGAATCAAGAAAAGGAAACGGTTAAGAAAATTCCCCACTTTTGTATTAAAGGTAACATAGTTTTAAATTTTTCATGGATATCTTAAAGTTCAAGAAAAATAGGTAATTTTAAAGGACTATTTTTTTATTTTTAAAAGCATTTATTTCTTCCCCTTTACATATATACTTTTTTCCTGCAAACATCAAAAACTAGTTCTGATTAAATTCAAACAATCTGAAGTCCCGTCAGTTTCAGTAGGAAAATTAAATAGTTGTATAAATATCACTCCATGAAAACAAAGTCCAAGCGTTTGGCTATATTATCTTAAATATTTTCCAACCATCTTCTCTCTCAAGAATATCAAGAAGATTGTGAATAAATGTCCGATGCTTTCATTTGTATATATTTTAACCCCACAACCATGTTTTCTGATTTTAAAGAAAATGCAAATGTAAATACATTCAATATTATCCACCAAGTTGATTTTGTCCCAGTATAAAAGAAAATGTCAATATTTTTAAAAATCTCAGAATTCAAGCTGATATCACTTACAAGGAGAGCACACTCATTTTCTGAAGGCATATCATGAATTATTACAACAGGAAAAATAAATAGCATTCAGCATCACTCTGTTATTTTAAAGCAGGTTTTCTTTCTAGAAATAAAAATTTTACACTGTAAAACAAACAATATAAATTCTTACTGTGATTCATTCCTCATCATTTCTCCCAATGGTGAATCCTTTAGGTTCATAAACTTTTCTTTGCATGTATTTATGTAAGATATCTTCCCAGCAAACCATCCACAGATTCCTGCAACTTATTTACAAAGGAAAACACATACTGTTTGAAAATGTTTGACATATGACATTTTAACAAAGGAATATAGTTAAAATGGAAACCATGAAAGTCACATAGACAAAGCCAAACAGTCTCTTGCTTAAAACAAGTCTGTAACTTTCTGCACTCATTTTCTCCCCATTTATCAGTGACAACACACACTGGCCTTATAAAACTACTAAGTACAGAGAGTAGCAACAGAAAACCCAGAGCTGCCTATTTTAAAAACTGAACACCCAAGCAAACTTCTCTATTTTCTATCTCTTGATCAGCAAGATGATAATAATCTCTTGATGAAATAACTATTAATAATTCTTACTAAATTTTAGATTTATAGCCAAGTGTATACATGGAGAAGACTATATTATAGCTTCCTATTGCTATTTTTCTCAGAATTTAAAGAAAATGACAAACATATCTATCTATCTTCCCTTACTTTACTTGGCATATAGTCTTAAGATAATTAACAACCACTGAGTACATAGACAGCTAACCAGGGGATGCAAATGACAACAAGTCTTACAATTTTAGTGACACAAACGCTGCAATTTGTGTAATTGTATCAACATTATGGAATGCAAGCCTTAATAGTGGCATTTGTACATGTACCATTTTGGGTCAGTACTTATTGTGGTAGAACAGGGTTCTACATTGACCTCCAAGGTTAATGGGACTATCTAAGGGGTTGATGCTATCATTTGTAATATTATTAGTTAAATTAGTATTTATTATTTTCATGCAATAAATGTTTAGGCGATGATGAACAATCTGAAACTTAATGAAGGGGACAATTAGCTGAAGAATTTGGGGACCCTTGCTATAGACACTTTATACTGGCCTACTTGCTTCTAAATTTTGAACTTTGATACTACTGATCTATTACATTGACCTGCTTCTCATGCCACATTTCTTATTTTTTTCTTTATTTGTAAAAAGGCACAGAATATTTCCTCTCTTATTAAATAATAAGGAGAACCTTCACCATCAACTATGAGCTATTAAGTACAACTGAAGTCTGATATGAATGAAAACTCACATGTCATTTTTGGTAAAGCACCAAACTTTGGATGAGCTGTAAGAACTCCTGATAATGAATATTAAGAGGGAAAAAAGTAAAGTTACTATACAAAATATAAAGTAAAAAATAGCCAGGCAATTATTTCATCTTCAGGATGTTTATATCACTTAGCTTTATTTCTTGCCCAATAGACATGTAACAAAAAGGTCATCATTAAAGATCTGCAAAACATGTCACTCTAGGAATGCAATTTTTTCCCCAGAATTTCTAAACACCATGTATAAGTTAAAATATCTAGATTGCAAGATTTTAATATCAATACTCAAAATTCCAAGTTATTAAGTAACATATTCATATTTTATAAGGATATTTTTTAAAAGTACATTCTTTCATTCTTTTAAGAAAAGAACATTATATAAATGAATGCTGCAATCCAAAGCAAGATATGAAGGGAAAATAATACAAAGAAAAAACAAATAGCAGACTTTCAAATTTAAAGGTATTTGGAACATACCTTTACGAATTAATATATGAGTGACCGCTATGCCAAAACTCGAGAAGGGCAAACCTAAGAATGAAAAGAAAAAAATGAATATTTTGGGGACAAATTCCAGTATATTCTAAGCAACAAGCACTACTATGTAAATGTGTTGAGGATGGTATAAAACATGATTCTTTCAATTATAAAACCTTCAAGTCAGTAGTGGATTAATTACTAAAGTTAAAGCAACAGAACCCAAGTAAAATGTTCCTCTGATCAAGTTCATTAGACAACTTCCCTCTAATTCGAATTATTTCATGGTTATGTAAGGATCTTACAGTTCTTAAATCTAAGTTTCCAGAAACATCTAGCTTTTTATGTACTAGAAGGAAAGATGAAATAAAAATACAACATACATGCTGGGTTTGTATACTTGCTAAACCATAATGTGATTTAATTCAGGTATCATGTTGTGGGAATCCAGTCACTGTAATCACCAATGAGAGTCTATGACTCAGTATATGCACATGTTGGCATAAAGTATAGAATGACAGATATATAACTCAGGATTTCCTATACTTCAACAGTAGGGAGTGGAATTAAATCCTTCAAATGAAAAATTGTACAAGTATCTCCTCCACTTCTGCGTAAGTCCAAAGGCATATATATTATCTTGCCACATGGGATACTGAAATATTTTCACACAACTTGAATCTACAATTGTTTTATAAATGGTATTAGATTTTTCATCATCTTGGAATCAATGTCTCATGTCTTGAAATAAGATTTTGTAAGACAAATGGATTACAGTTGGGTAAACTATGTGGAAGTGTGTCCCCCCTCCCCACAAGTACCAGCAATGTTACCAAACTATGTAAATCTGTGAGAGTATATTATTTATAAAATCAATTACTGGTTATTTAGCAAAAGGTGACATTGCTTAGAAAGACAACAGAGGAGCACAAGCAAGGATTATTTTTTGAAATATTTTACTTACATCTGTATAAAAAGCTCTCTCTCATACATTCTCGGCTTACTTTGTATTCTTCTGGTGTGAGTTCATATGCTTGATCTAGCTTGTACTTTTATTAAAAAGAAAACAAAAATATTAAAGAGTTTGAAGTTTTTTGTTGTTCAGTCGCGCAGTCGTGTCCGACTCTTCGCAACCCCATGGACTGCATTACGCCAGGCCCCCCTGTCTTGCACTGCCTCCCGGAGTCTTCCCAAGCTCAC
>JANHZU010010790.1:0-17099 GCA_032468055.1 Acrochordus granulatus | reverse complement strand
CCAAAATGACAGAATGATCTCAGTTTGAATCCAAGGCAAACCCTTCAACATCACAGTAATCCAAGTCTATGCCCCAATCATTGATGTCGAAGAGGCTGAAGTTGACCTATGAAGGCCTGCAACACCTTCTAAAAGTTAGAAGTTACCCTGCCATTCATGACCGACTCTAGGGTGTGGTGCTCATCTCCATTTCTAAGCTGAAGAGCCAGTGTACAGTGTTCAGCCTGGCATGCTACAGTCCATGGGGTGGCAAGGAGCCAGAGACAACTTAGTGACTGAACAATAACAAGAGGGTGGGGGAGGTAGGAAGGGGGGAAACATCACCATTTCACATACTTGGCTCTCTTTCAGCAACAAGGTGTCCCCCAAGTTTTGATTTGGCAGAAAGCAAGCTAGAATGAACTTTTGAGTTTCAAACCACCAGGGAGGAAAAAGCATGTCTAAAGAATAGAAACCTTCTCTTGGAAAGATACATGGGTTTCTGACTGTTCTGCCCCTACATTGCTCATATGCAGACAAGCCACAACACAGTGTATAAAACTTCTAAGGATCACCAAATTCACATGGCCTACCAGAGAGCCACAGTATACCTTATATGTGCATATTTGTTCCCCCAAATCCCTTTGTTCGGGGTTTTAGGAGTGTCAAGCCAGAAGACAAGTCATTCGCCATTGGGATACAGTTTCTGCTATTACGGCTTCTTGGTAAGTCAAAGTGGGAAGGGGGTGTTGGGGGCTGTGTGCTCGCTTTGCGATTTGTGCTAAATTTAACAATATAAGAAGCAAATGTCTAGCTCTTAAGATTAAGTCAGAAAAATGTTTGAGACCTAAAAAAATCAAACTGGTGCTGGGTTGGTTTTCTTCCCCTACCTCCTCACAGTAGCTGAAAGTTGCAGGGAAATGTCCGACTCTCCGCCCCCCTAATCTGCCAAGGGGTTTCTGTGCCAGGCTCCACAAAGCTGATCAGAACAGCTGTCAGGCCTCCCGGATAAACCAGACAGGAAACGTGACGAGATGAGCTACTTCTATTTTTTTTTAAAGGCTACGTGAACAGAATCTTGCAAGTCTCACAGTTCACTTCTCCCACCAGCTCTTCTTACAGCTGGATCCATTCGGCAGTAAGTTTCTTCCTCCGGCCATTAAACAACTGTGGGCTCGTTCCTCCCTGGCTGATTCTTCCCTAGGCAGCATCTCTTGCCCTCCTCCTCCACGGTCATTCCTACGTAGCATTGCAACCGCAGAGCAATCTGCTACCCTCCTTACTTTGTTTTCCTCCCCCTCCCTTTCTTCCTCCTCCCCTCCCCTCCCTTCCTCTCCTCCCTCCCTTCCTTTTTTTGTGATATCTAGATTGAAGGCGCTTTTTAGATTACAGACCCAGCAAAGGCCCAGGACCCCCTGTGGGGTGGGAAAGCAGGAACCGCTGAACTCCCGAGCGAGCTGAGCTGAGCCGAGCCGAGCCGAGCCGAGCCGAGCCGAGCCGAGCCAGCCACCAGCAGCTTCAGCACCTCGGTCAGTTCAGGGCTGGGAGAGGCGAGAACCAAAGGCAGAAAAACAACTCCGGAGTCATTTTTCAGAGGCATCTCCAGGGCAGAGCTTGCATTTTAGTGACAGATGCAGGAAACAGAAGAGGTGGGGTCCATAAATCAGTGTTTCAGAGGCTCCAGCAGTTCCTGCAAAAGCAAGCATTCGGCAAAGATGGGAAATGTATTACGGCACAAGCTTTAATGATGGATCTGTCTAGATTTAGGATTCCCAAAATACAGTCCTGCCTCTGTTATCTAGGAATAGGTTCACTCTCTTCATTAGGGCATATTCCTGCTAAATCTCTTCCTAAGGGACAGGGGGAGCAGATGATAAATGGAAAAACAAAAAAAGCAAAAATAGAAGTGGCATAATGATTGGCACTTTCCTTTGTTACTGTGCCTTTGAATTGAAAAACACTTTGCAAATATGGTGGTGAACTATAATTCACTATATATTACTCCAGTAAGCTATAATTCATTTACATGTACAACATAAAGTATATATTGGAGAATATATACTTTAAAATTAATGCACAAAAAATTATCATTGCATCATGAGTTTCTTACAATGCAAAGGAAGAAATATTGGGATTGATATTAGCAATACATTAAAAAAAATTTCAAAACAAATTCCATTAACTTTTACATTTGTAATTTTTTTACTCCAAGCTCTGACCAAAATAAATTCCATGAACTTTTACATTTGTATTTTTTTTACTCCAAGCTCTGAAGAATGAATTTAAACAGATAAAATGATTAACACCTCTTTGTTTTACCTACCATATAATAGAGAATGGTTTTTTGCTGTAAAATAAGAATTGTCACTATATTGGGTTTATTTAGTTCCCCTTAATTCCTTATATCTCCTTGGCCTTCTCCAGCAACTCATGTTCATTGGGATCTAATCAGCCCAAGGTGCCTTCAGTGAAACTTTCACTTAAACTTCTTGTATGACAAAAGTTTTACATCATAACCAAACAATAAACTTTATTTAATAGGGTGCTTGCAATAATGGATTAGGGGAACATTTCTACCCAACCTCTTCTGAAATGTCTAGGAAATGTTGCTTTCACTTAATTCCAGTTGCGCATAACAATAAACAGCTTTATCTAGCATGTTCCAGGGCTGGAATATTAGTTAGTGGGGACCTCCACTCTCCTCTCTTTCAATTTCTCTTGCCAGTCCAGGGGGGCACACATTGATCTGTAGCAGTTGCTTCCTTGACTTTTACACTAGCAAGTAGAAGGAAAGAGTTAAGGCTAGGCTCACACACACACATCAACTGTGGGTCTGCCTGAACAACTAGCAGCAGGTTGCTTCTTCCACAGCAAGCGTCCTTTGCTTGTTTTCCAGCCTGGTTGCCAGCCCCTGTGGTCTACGGCAGTGCCATTGACACAACCTGTCTCCTATGGCATTACAAGTGCAAAAAGAGAACAAGCTGCCGATACTATGACCACACAGCATTCCGGAAAAGGTAAGTCCTCTTCCTCTGCCCAATCTTCAGCCTCTTTCCTTGTCTTAATAACTGGATATTAGTTGCCCCCAAAGGCTGCAGGACCATGGAGATAAGCAGCCTGCAAAGATCTGTGTTTGAGGCTTAATGCAGGAGAGGGACACCAACAAATTGTTTGTGCCCCCCCCAAACTGACTTTCCTGGCCTTCTGGGGCCTCCAAGATCATTGAAAGTTAGTAAAATGGCACCATTGTTTTTTTAAATCTTTGGAACAATTGAATACTAATCTCCAATTGTTCAAAGGATTCCAAAACAAAAAAAGAAAATCACAGCTGCCAGATTTAATTCACCAAGTTGAAAGTTTCCTTCTGGCACTATCCAGAGACATGACTGTGCCTTCTCCAGTTCCCACAGACATCAGGCTAGGTCCAAAACATCTCCTTCACTAACAAAAGGGGCTGAAGACAGGAACAACTTCAGGAGATCAGGAGAACCTAACTGGTTCTTTTTTTCCCACTCAGTCTTCCTTGGAGAGTTCTGCTTTAAGGCTTTGGAGTCAGGCTTTACTCAGAGAGGTAGAAGGTTGTCCTCAACTTATAACCAATAATTTAACAATAATTTGAAGTGAGAATGTCACTAAAATAAGTGACTTACAACCTGTCCTCACACATGTAAGCGGTGGTGGCATCTCCACAGTCACATGATCAAAATTTGGGTACTTGGCAATTGGCATGTATTTGCAATGATTGCAGCATTCCAGGGTCATGTGATTGCCATTTGTGAACTTCACAGACAGTTTCTGACAAACAAAGAAGGGGAAAACAGATTTGCTTAATGACCACATGATTCACTAAACAACTGCAGTGATTCACTTAACAACTGCAGAAAAAAAGGTTGTAAAATTCATTCATTCATTAGATTTATATGACACCGAACTCAAAATGATTCTCAGCAGCTTATAATAAAAACAAATAATAAAAGCAATTTAAAACAATTAAGAGACCCTTAAATTAAAGAATTACAAAACCTTTAAATTAAAAATTGAGTTCACCTTAACAACCACCTTGCTTAGCAATTGGAATTCTGGTCCCAATTGTGATTTTAAGTTGAGGTCTATCTATATTGGAGCTACTGTCTGTTTGATTTGTCAGAAAATTTAGATAAGTAAGGCAACTTCAGATCGCTGTTAAATTCCTTGAACCTGGAATAGAGGTGAACTCTGAAACACACATTTTCAGAATGTTGCAACCAACTCCTTAAGCAACTCCTTAATACACAGATAATTAATGAGTTTAGAGGCCATTTACAATAACACCCTGAATCACTGGAGAAAAACATGCCTAAAATTGGAAAAATTAGTTGGGGCATGCAATTACTAACAGGGATGACAACAATGCTTTTTTCTGTTAAAATCCTAAAAAGTCAGGGAGAAACAAAATTGGCAAAATCCAAGGAAGGTTCAGGCCATCGCTATCTTGGGTCCCAAGAGAAGAAAGTCGTCTCACAGCCCTTTTGACTGTATGCATCTTTGTTTTTCAATCCTCAGGTTTGTGGGCATTCAACTTTTATTTGAAAGCTGCTGCTGTGTGTCCTACTGCATTGTGTATCTGTTCCTCATTCGAAAGGAGGAAGAAGAGGGCCAGGAGGAAGCAAAAAGGGCCACTTCTCCGGAGTCTGTCAATTAATCCAGTCCTTGATTTGGGGTTCAGCACTCTCTGCTTCAGCTTAGCCAAAGGAATGGGACGGACTCGCTCGGGGAAAGCCTGAGTGAAAATAGGATAAAATTGGGACTTCTCTGCACCGTGTTCCAGTTTGGGCCTCCTACATTTCTCTGTTCTGTGTACTTTTGACTGAATGTTCAGAGCCCCACTGCCATTTGGTGAAGGGCAAAATAGAAATAAATTTGTAATTTTATTGTCTGGTTAGCAGCTTCACCAAATCAACTGCAATCACTGAATACCCCAGAGAATGAAAAGGCTTACAAGGAAGTCAGAGTCCATTCTGGGGATCACAGAGAAATTTCAGAATTAAGGGAAGAGCCTCTGCTGAGAATACTCCCTTCCATAGCATCTTTTTCTTGTTCTTTGCCATGGGGAGGAAAGAGATTTTCTGCCTCTTTCAAGCTCCTCCATGCTTTGAGGGTGGTAGCAATAATGATGATGGAACAATTGCTCCAAATTGTTACTCATTACAAAGCTGTATTCTGAAATGGCAGGAAAGGAAGATTCCCACATCACCTAAAGAGAGGCAGAGAGTCTGCTGATGGTATAAGAACACCTTGGTGGACTTCTGCAAGAAGGAAGGTCTTCTGAACTATGGTGGCCTCTTCTTCAGCATACTTGAAGGGCATTCATTATTTCTAACCCAATTGTTTCTCCACTTTTCCATATTGAGCTGCCTGGTAATGCTCTGCTGAAGCCTAAAAGCATCACCCTTTCTCATATCTGGTTTCCTTGATAAGGCTCCAAGTTCTAGCAAGGACCTCCAGGGCCATGGAGGAGCCACTCAGCTTCTAGACTTCTAAGTTGAGCTGCAGAGACCAACACTCACTCTTCCCAAGCTTCCTGATTGTGAGTCTGGTCTCCTGTTCAGGTTGTCCCTGGGCATCCCATCAAATTTTCCTGAAGCCTGATGGAATGTCATCCAACACACTTGAAGAAGCGGGATTGTATGTGCTTGGGGGTGAACATAAGTTGCGTTGACTATCTATCAGCCAGGGGATAATCTCCTCTGGCCCCTTCTTTTCCTCCTAGGTTGGCCAGTCACCTCTTCTCCCAATACAGGGATTCTCCCATCATCTCTCTTAAATGGGGAGCAGCCAGCAAAGTGGTTCTTAGTATTCTTGTTTTGCAGAAGGCCCAGGGTGATGGCACTGAGATCCCAGATGGCAGGATTTCTCTGCAACATTCATGTTACTGTTGTCACACCAGCTCTCTTGAATCTTGTGACTAAGAGCAAGGGGGTTTTAAAGGACATTTTAAAGTGACCTGGGAAAGGAGCAATCATAGCCAATTTTCCCAGACCTGATGAATGCCAGAGCTGAAACTCTCTGCAAAATAACTTCTGGTTAAGTTTCAAATCCATCTGAGGTCAATTTTGCAAAATACAGAGCCCATATTGACTCGATTCCCCTCATTTAGTGCTATCCAGATGTGAATAGAATTGAAATCTGCCACATCTGGAGCACACCTTGTGGAAGGCTGGTATCTGGGAAGGCTGGTATTCCAGTGGAACAGCTGTGAGATCCTTGATGCTCTCTGCGCTTGGTTGTTTTCTTGCAGACGTAACATCATCAGTGTTACCAACCAGGTAACATCATCAGTGCTATCATCATCATTAGCACTGATGATGTTACCTAGTTGGGTCATGAAATGTCTGCAAGAAAACAACGAAACTCAAAGAGCACCAATGACCTACAGTTCAACCCTGAGCTACAAATATTCTCTTCTATTAATGCAATAGCTGTTTATACTGGCAGTTGCATGAAAAACAGGCCTGGCTTGGTATCTGCAACGATTCCATGGACTCTCCCCCACCCCCAACCGAGCTTCCTCTTGCAAAAGAGCAGCTGCTGCCTTTGAAATGATTCTGCTACAATCTGTGGAATATGGTGAAAAATTGCCAGGGCAGTTACTTCCCAATATTGGCAAAATTATTTCTGACAAAATCTGGAATACTTTTCTTGTCATTTAGCCATTGACAATAGGCCAATGACTTTTTGAGGGAGAATTGAATGGATAAATAAATGTTGCCAATTGCAATTACCATTTAGCTGGCTTCCAATCAATCCAAGCTGTGCTGGAAAAATGGATAATTAACAATTTGAACCAAAATCATGGAGAAGGCTCAGTTCTGCCCTTCTAAATAAGTTGAAGGAGGAGACAGTGTAGTTCAGAAGGTCTTCCTTTTCTGCATAGGTCCACCTAAGTGTTCTTATACCATCAACTAACCATCTGCCTCTTTTTAGGTAATGTAAGGATAATTCCTGCCATTTTGGAATGCAGCTTTGTAATGAATAACAGTTTGGACATGATTGTTCCATCTCCATTATTACAATCCTGGGTGGGACACTTCTTGTGTTCAGCACTATGTATGTGTCAAATAAGAACATTAGGGTATGAAAAGGTGAGTAATAAGTGGATGGTCTCTCGTGATTCTCTCTGCAGAGATTCATCAGAATCAAAGCCCATGCAAATATTTGGGTAGATAATTATTTGCACAAGTAAACATCTGAGCAAAAATCACTTTAAAGGCAATATCGAGGAAGAAAAGAAAAAAAACCAGTGGCCACATGGACGGCACTCATCTACATCAGTGTTTCTCAACCTTGGCAACTTTAAGCTGTAAGGGAATTCTGGGAGTTGAAGTCTGTCCAGCTTAAAGTTGTCAAGGCTGAGAAACACTGATGCAGAAGCTAAATGTTAAGTTCAGTTTGGCAAAACACTTGGCTGGACCAAACCATCAACCTGTTGTGACTTAATGCAATGGTCTGCTTCACACAGCCTGCTAAGACAATAGTCTATTTCCCACAATGCATAATGTACAGAACCCAGCCAAGTGTTTTTAACCCATGTTGGGCAAATCTATTCATGATTCTTGCAGAGTCTAAATGTTTTCTTTGATGTGGTTGCCACAAACTGGTATCTCATCTGCCATGTTACTGCTGTGTAAAGTGGCATTAACAGTGTACATCCTGTAACAGGATACAGCTCCTTTTTTTTTTGTTCAAACAATGAGTAAGATTATCTCCATTTTATAAAAAATTGCTTCTCTGAAGTAGGAAAACTACTGAAATTCTCATTCAAATATTTTCCCAGCTTTTGAGATCCCAGATTGTCCATTCACCTTCTCTAAGTAGAACAAATACACAGTTTGTTTCTATTCTAGGTTCCTTTCATTCACTTGTCTCTTTGTGTTCCCACATTAGCAACATGTGAGGTGATCAGCTTTTTAGCAATGCCAAGTCATGGTAGGATGTTTAACCAAAAAGATATGCTCAAGATCAAAAACTGGATGTTAAATTGGATTGCACACAACATTTTGCTAAAGTTGCAAACAGTATAAATGACACTTCAGCAGATACCACCACACCTTTAGATGGGACTGGGTCTAAACATTGGCCCTCAACAAGGATCTTGTGGGAGGGAGAAGATACCAAGAAGAACAATTAAAATCAAGGATTGGATTTGACAGTGTTTGGATTCCTTAGCCTAGGAAGTGGAGGAATAAGGAATGAGATTGAAGGTTGAAGAAGCAGAAGGTAGGAAGTGCCGGTGTTCATTGGAAAAAGGTGAATCAGAGGAGATTCAGGACAGATTTCATCACACAATGTGCAATAATCTATGACCAGCAGATACAATGATGGCTACCTACCAGCTAGGTCAGCTTTGAAATGAGGTTAGAGGAATGAAGGGAGGAGGAGAAAGTTATCAATGGCTTCTAGTCCCAGGGTTGCCGGGGCAGGTTGGCACTCAACCGCAATGGCTGAAGAGTGGATGGAAAAGCACAGCCACAGTCAAGTGCTGCTTACCAATGACCTCAAGAAGACTTCTGTAGAGCAGCCACGTTCTTAAGTTCAGTGTTAAGGAAACCCAATGAGAAATGGGGACCGCAAAATCCTTCCGCTTGGTGCACAAAAATACAGTGCATGCATTGTACCTACAGTGAGGCCAAAAGTCTTCTTTTGCATTGCTTTCCCAGTATATGTTAACACAAAATATGAAAGAACTAAACTATTCCAACAATTGGGTAAGCTTAATAATTCTGGCATTCATTCAGAATTTCTTCAAAGCCCAATTTGGGTCTTCATCTTCCTTGCGATTACAGCTGCGCCGGAGGGTAAACAATGCTATGGCACTCCATCAGCCTGGATCTGATGCCATCTTTTCACTGCATGGTTTAGAACAATGTTTTTCAACCTTGGCAACTTGAAGAATTCCCCAGCCAATATGTTATGGCTGGTTGGGGAATTTTGGGAGCTGACGTCCACCCATCTTAAAGTTGCCAAGGTTGAAAAAAATCCTGATTTATGTTAATGGCTGTTCTTGGACAAACTAAGCAGGGTCAAATCTGGTTAGGGTTTGGATGGGAAACCAGCAGAAATCTCAGTGGCAAATAGACCGGGAAGTCAAAATCACCCTGGAAGCTGGCAATGGCAAATGACTTCCTTACTATACCGTGCTGGCTGGGGAATTCTGGGAACTGAAGTCCACCCATCTTAAACTTTCCAAGTAAATCGCATAACCCCTGATTTAGGTGATGCGCAACTGAAAGCCTCCATGCGGTGCTTCTTGCATCAGATTACTCTCGAACTGCGATTGCAGCACATTCAGGAATTGAACCGAACTCTGGGACAACTGAGGAAGCCTGAGAGACGTTGAGACAATTACTTAAGAATGGACCCATCCTGTGAACTTCTGCCCACCAGAGGTTTTTATGCTTCTTTCTACCAGCTGATTTCTGCACAGAAAGAGACAAGAAAGAAACATGAAAAGCATGAAGAATTATGGTTATCACCTATAAAGCCCCCCACAGCGTGGGTCCAGGGTGCCTAAGGGACTGTCTCACCCCACTGGGTTCTGCCCGCCCTATCTGTGCCAGCAATAAGGGCATGCTTTGGATCCCATCATCCAGGGAATTTCAGAAGATGGGCCTTTTCTGCCGTCGTGCTCACCCCATGGAGCACCATGCCACAGGAGGCGCGATCAGCTCCCACCCTTTTGGCCTGCAGGAAACAACTGAAGACGTGGCTCTGCAGGCTGGTTTGGGGGCCAGACAGCCATTTGCCATCGATGAGTAGCACTCGATTGATGACCCCATCCTCACTCCTCCCGCCCCATCTTGTTCTTTTTAATTGCATTTTATTCCATTTTGTATTGTGTTTTTTATATTTTATGATGTTTTCAATGTGAGCCACCCAGAGTCACTTGTAGTGAGTGGGGCGGCAGATACATTGAATGAACAAACGAATTAACAAATGAACGAATGAAAGAATGAATATCACCACTGCCTACAAGCCTCCTCTGCTCTTTGGGTCAGATCAACAGAGATTGCTCAGCAGTTGAGAGCATTGTCTACAATGTGAGAGAGAGAAGGATCTGAGCTGTAGTATTTGTCGAGATCAGAGAAATCATAATTGGCCTGGGGTCAGAAGAGTTACGCAAACCTTACTAAGAATTCAGCCAAGGTGTCCTCTGGATGATAATAAAGAAAATTGGGGAGAATGAAGTAATCCTCAAACATTGTTACTCCTTCTGTGACCAAAGGGGCATTTCCTGGTGCTTCCTCTCATTAATCTTACAGTACATCACCAGTGCGCTCCTAATGGGGAGCCTCACTCATTAAAATTCCCCTTCTCTGATTCGTAAGTCAACACATTAATTGAGTCATGCATTGATTAAATCTAATGACTATATTCTGCAGCTTTCTCTTCTCCTAGACCTCTTTTTGGAAAAGGAGGCCTTGTGGAGATCAGCAGGAGAATAAAAATGAGAAACAAGTGAAAATAATCCGTTCAGGCTCAACCGACTAAAAACCCAAAGAATGGAGCAAATGCCAGAGATCATACAACATTCAATTTGGTTGTTGAATTATCCCATCTTAGGGGTTCACACAAACCAATAAATCATAAACTTACAGGGTGCGTTGGACTTTCACAAGAACTAAAAAATGAACCAAGACCAAACCCACTCATCGTGGTTCAGCTTAACTAAGCTGTGCTAAAACTCCTAGCTTTATTGTGCAAATATAGCCAGTGGGTCAATAAATAAAGTAATGAGCCATAAGTTATGTGCGATGGGGTCCTTGGTGCTCTCTGAACTTGGTGGTTGTTTTTTTGCAGACGTTTCATGACCAAACTAGACAACATCATCAGTGCTAGAGGGGAGTGAAGTTTTTGCTTTGCCTTTCCATTTCCTTCCCAAAGCAAACAGGGCACCCCATTAAACAAGAGCACCGAAAGCTGCCATTCAAAACGTATGTCTTTTTAGGTGAATTTCCATGCAAAACTTATTCTTGGTTTCTTTCACTGCAATACAGGGAAAATAGGACGGAATTGGCAAATGAGGGATGTGTCCAGTATTAGGAATCCCTGGTGCTCTCTGAGCTTGGTTTTTGTTGCTGCTTTTGCTGACATTTCAGTACCAGACTAGGCAACATCATCAGTGCTGGAGGGGAATGAGATTTGCTTGTTTATATACGAGTGGCTTGCGCTGTAGTGTTGGGGCATATTGGGAGTGTTCTTGGTGGTTCCTTGATTAGACTGATGTTTGTTCCCTTTATCACTCCCTTCTAGCACTGATGATGTTACCTAGTCTGGTAATGAAACATCTGAAAGAAAACAACGAAACCAGACTCAGAGAGCACCAGGTTCAACCCTGAGCTCCAAATGTTCTCTTCTGTTGATATCAGGCAAACAAGCAAGGAGAAGACCACACTCCCACCAACAGTGGGAGGGCAAACCCCCATTCCCTTCTAGCACCGAAGATGTTCCCGAGCTGGGAACAGCCCTGAGCTACAGATATTCTCTTCTATTGACCCAGTTAGGAGCCTCCCAGAATTGGTTAGCAGATGAGCAGCTATATAAATGTTGTAAATGAGTAAAATAAATAAATATATGGGAGCACAACAGAGTGGAGACGGGCGTCAGTGGCCATTCTTTCTCTCATTAGGAAGTGCTTAAAGGTGCGCTCTTTATTATTTTGAGATAGCGCAGGCTGAACCTGCAGGAACATCTGCGTAGGCATTGAGAAAGGCTGCAGTGAATCAGACCAGCATTTCTCTGGTGCCAACTTCGTGGAGACTTTGCAACAGAAGGATCAGTCCTGTGCCAGAAATTGATAGCTTTGTTAATTGATTTAATCTAATCATCTGCAGCCAGTCACCAGCTTTAATCAAATAAGTCCCCTTGGCCATCACTTAACAGGAAGAGATGCCTCCTTCTGTTTCTTGATTACCGAAGACCACTCACCCAGCTTTGGGAAGCTCGTAAAGCCAGGATAGTATCTGTGATTAATTTCATTTCCTGCAAGGATAGCAAGAGAACGGAAGGGATCTCCCTCAAGAAAACACGGACCGTCTTCCCCTGCTTGAGGCTGGGGGACTCCATTTCCCAGGATTCCCAGCTGGGAATTGGCCAGCAGAAGGGAGGGGAAGGCTGGTCTGATCCATCTAGCCTTTGCTACAGATATGTACCCATTATCTACAGCTGGCCCTACTGGGTTCTAGCCAGCTGGTTGGACTGCAAAGCCCACCAGCCACAGCCCAAAGGACCAGCAGTACGGAATGAGAATTGCAGCCTGGGAAATATGCAGAAGGGGATTTGAGATGTATTTTTATTTATCTCTTGTACTACTGTGTGGTCATCAGGAATCAAACTTGAGAGAGAGAACAAGAGAGAGAGTGAATAGATGGAAGGAGAGGAGAGGAGAGGAGAGGAGAGGAGAGGAGAGGAGAGGAGAGGAGAGACAAAAGAGACAGAGATGGATGGATGGATGGATGGATGGATACAGAGAGATGAGAGAGAGGTAGAGAGAGAGAGAGCTAGATAGAGAGAGAATACTAAGATATATGCAGAGCGCAAGGCCATTATAAAGTGCAGCGCATCCTGCAATAAATCTTGCTGTATCCACAAAACCAGCAGGCCCAAGGAAGCTTTACCTCTTGGCAAGAAGTTCCACCTTGACATACGTACCTACATCGCACATATATTTTCCTTCCTAGTATTGGATTTTGGTCCGAAGAAGACATTTTTGTGACCCATAAAACAGGTGATTTAGGAGAGATGCCTTGCAGAGGCTGTGGATTAACAAGGTTTTTAATGTGATGCCATTCCTTTTACTGTTTTTCTCATTAGCAGCCCAAGAATTGGATGGCTCTGTCTATAAAAACTCTCTGAGGCTGCGGGCTGCCAAGACCACCTGCCGGCTTTGCAACCCGGACTCCAGGTCTCTGCCAGATGCAATCACATCCTCCATCTGTTGTGCTAAATGCACCGAAGATTTACTCGCTGTGTCCAGCGCTGCTGTTTTCTGAACGGCCGAAGCCAGACTGGGCTGACTTGCGAAACTGATAGGTGGGCGGGAAGGTCCAGGGCGTCGGAAATGTGCAGAGAGGGACACAACCCTCGTTCCTTTCCACTACACCAGTGTGTTGAAGGCATTGGCGGTTCCCCTTGGCTCAAGGAATGTGTGCAATATCTCTGCCGCCCCGGACCTCGAAATGCAGGCAGCCTTTTCCACCGTTTGCCATGGGTTCATGTTCCCATTTTACAGCCTGAAGTGCCAACTCAGCGATAGTCTAGATCCAAAACATGAGATAACTCAGCAGGTGATTGATTGATTGGTTGGTTGGTTGGTTGGTTGGTTGGTTGGTCAGATTTGTATGCCGCCGAGCTCACAAATGACTCTCGGCAGCTCACAATAAAAAACATAGATTGAAATAAAAAAGATGGATTGAAAAAGCCTTCCGGATAGAAAATTTCTGGCAAAATGCCTCCAATACCGTTTGTAATTTATGTCCAGTTGCCTTTTTAAGGAACTTTGCAAATCTTTGCAATTGTTATGACTTATCATGACCTGGATTAATGAGAATATTCATAGA
Organism: Acrochordus granulatus; assembly: GCA_032468055.1. NCBI lineage: Eukaryota > Metazoa > Chordata > Lepidosauria > Squamata > Acrochordidae > Acrochordus > Acrochordus granulatus. The sequence continues at coordinate 3,525 of JANHZU010010790.1, read as the reverse complement.
TATTTATACAAAACATTGAAACAGCAAATAATAAATATTAAAAACAATTTAAAATTAGCTCAAGATCAGCTGGACAGAGAGGGAAGGAGCAAGGATATATGTGGGGGGCTATTGCTTTAAACCACCAGCCACCTCCAAGATGGTGTACCCCCATTGGGGCCCCAAGCCAGCTGCCAGAGCCAGGTCTTAAGGCCCTTCCAGAAGGCTGCAAGGGTGAGTGCAGACCTCACCTTAGTGGGCACGTTTCCCCTGAGTTATCGAAAGGGTGTTGCGTGAACTCAGCCATTTTGAACCCCTGGATTATCTCATCCATGGAGTGTCAGTAGCAAGGCGAGAAAACTTTGCTTGCTTGTTTGCTCATTTATTTTTGACTTTCTTTGCATGCAGGGCAGCAGTGGAGAGCAGTTCCTTTTTCACTGACAACAGCAGAAATCCAAGCTATTTTCAGCCACTTCCCTGGAAGGAAAATGGAGCAAGGAAGCTGTTCTCCTGCCTTGCAGGGAAGGGGGGAAACAACATCTGGACTTGGAAGGGGAAGGAAAACTGAGCAATTTTAACTGGCCCCTCCAAGAGGAAAAATTGAATCTAGTAGCTCCTATTTCGATCTCCTATTTCCAGTCAGCTTCCTGCCATGCAGGGGTGTGGGGTAGGGGAGTAGGCAGTCTATTTGTGCTAGAATAGGAGTGATTGTGTTTTTGTGCAAGAGTATTTGAATGTGAGTTATTGGAAAGGAATTAAGGGTACGGAGAGACCCATTTCATCAGCTCAAGTTATTCCAGTTGGAATAAAGTTGTGTTTTCAAAATCAGCAACTTTAAGAGATGTGGACTTCAATTCCCAGAATTCTCCAGCTAGTAGACCTTGGAGAAGATATCCAGATGTGTCTACCTGCAAAAATCAGGATCGTGCAAGCCATGGTATTCCTTGGGACACTTTATGAAAGTGAAAGTTGGACTTTGAAGAAGCAAGAGAGGAAGAGTATTGACACCTCTTATCTCTGGGCTTGGAGAAGACTCCTGAATGGACCATGGAGAGCCAGGAAAGCAAACAGTTCATCAAACAAATCAACTCAGAGTTCTCACTCAAGGTTCAAATGACAGGGCTCAAATTATCTTTCAGATAAATGATGTAAGGACCCAACTCTCTGGAAAAGGCTCTGAGGCTGGGAAAGGTGGAAGGAAAGAGAAGAAGAGAACAACCAGCAGCAAGGTGGAAGAGCTCAGTTACAGGGTGGATAAGCACACTCTTGGGAGATTTAAAAGAGAGAGACAGATGGTCATGGGGAAAGTCTATGTGCTTCCTAAGAGTTGACCCCAACTTGATTGCCATGATGAACTGATCATGAGTCAATGCAAAGATTAGCTCCCTGGAGAAGCTCTGATCCTGGGAAAGTTGGGAGGAAAGAGAAGAGGACAACCAGCTGCAGGGGGGATGGAGGGACCAGTCACAGTACTGATGAGTGCACTGCTGGGAGAGGACGGATAGAGGAAGATTGTCTTGGAGAAAATCTATCTACCTGGTTGCTAGAAGTTAAAAACAACTTAACGGCACATAAAAAATCAGTGACTTTACTTGATGAACACACCTTCCTCCTTAGGGAATGCGCAGAAGAAAGAAGGCTGCTCGCCGTTTTTTTCAAGGTACAGTAAGTTGAAAATTCGATTACAACTCTGCAAAATTCATTCCTAGACTGAAACTCCCAAGAGCTCCCCAAAAAAGTCCTCATTGGGGTACATCCACCCTTGACAGGTGAGACTGCCGCGGCCCAGGCACTGAGGTCCAACCCCTGTATTTTTCACTGAACTATGGGAAGATCAGTGGGGCTCCGTTTGCATCCATTCCCTGTTCCAAATGGTTATTTAGAAAAATGAACCATTCCAGATTTGCAATTCAGCCCAGCAAGGGGGAAAAACGGAACACAAAGAAGAAAGGCTCCACCTTTGCTGGTATTTGCAAGAAACCAGAGAAGGCGCACTCTCTGAACAGCACGGGGTCGACGGGCACAAGCTGTAAACTGAAGAAGTGCCTTGCGCGGTTCTTGTGCTCTTTGCTGGGTGCTTAAGCATTTACGGCAGTGTTTTCAAAGTTGGCCGTTTTTAAGAGGGGTGGGCTTCAGCTCCCAGAATTCCCCAGCCAGCACGGGGGTTGGAGTAAGCTGTGCTGCATAAAAATTCTCAGAGTTTTGAAGATTCCTAAACTACAGTTACCCTTAAATGAGAAGGCAAGAAGACCAGCAGGGTGATTTTCTAACCCTGCTGGTTAAGCTTTGGTGCTCCAGCGCCAGGCAATTCGGCCCGAAAAGAAAGATAACTCCTGAAGGTTTGATGAGCAGAAAATGAAAAGGGCTTTTTCCTAAGAGGCTGAAGGCAGAAGAGATCTGTGCTGGGCTTGACAGAGAAATGGATGAGTCAACATCCAATTCAGGAGGGAAGTAAACCTAATTTTGGATGATAGGAGTTGCTGTTCCACGGGCTGAGCTGCGGTCTCAGGAACCACCTCCCCAGGGAGGGCCCTTAAAGGATCACTTGACTTAAGACAGTGGCCGCAGCCCCAGAAATCTTGTCCAGGGGGGGCTCCTGCTGGGAGGGGGAAGCCAGACCAGTTGGGGAAGGAAGGAGCAAAGCTGGCCAGAGCAATGAGAAGTGCCCAGAAGGAAGGGGGAGAGGGTGAAAATCCCTTCCTAATAGCAGATTTTGAAGGGAAGGGAATCATCAGAAAGGTCCATTTAAAACCCTTTGCACCAGTCACAGGAGTGGACTGACAAATACATTTAAATAACCAATAACTGTAATTGACAAAGTCCCCATCAGTCAATTGCAGAAGGCAGCGCTACTTGGAACAGCTTCCGTACCTGTAACACCACCAAAGGAGACAGCATCTGCCTCCCCAGGTCCTTGGGAGGGACTCAGTAGTTGGGCAAAAATGCCAGATCCAGTCGAACTGTTGGGCCGACTGTGTGACGAACCACAATGTTGCAATCCAAATTTTGCCAATTTTGCCAAACCCCCAAGGACTGGCAAAGTCCGTAGAAGGATAAAATGGCTTCCAGAGGAGGGTTCTGTCTGCACTTGATAGATTTAGGAGTCCCTCTTGGTTGTGACTGCTGCATGAAAAGTTCAACAAAGGTGAAAGTACACAGCTGAACAGAAACAGGGTCTCAAAGGGAGTCACATGAGATGACTCTGAGTTTTCAAGTTTAAGATTTTTTTTTTGCCCAAGAGAGAGGCTTGCCCAGTTCTAAAGGGCAACCCAACAATGGAGAGCCGTTGTTTCATCCTTTGAACAAGCCACAATCTGACTTTTGTTCTTCACTCATGCAGTAACGTTTGACTCTTCGCGACCCCATGGATGACATTACGCCAGGCTCCCTTGTCCTGCACTGCCTCCCGGAGTCCCTCCCAAGCCCACACCCATCACACTGACTACGCTACCTATCCATCTCATCCTCCGCCGTCCCCTCCTCCTCTTCCCTTCAATCCTTCCCAGCATCACAGCCTTTTCTCATGAGTCCTCCCTGCGCATTATG
>JANHZU010010788.1:283829-293922 GCA_032468055.1 Acrochordus granulatus | reverse complement strand
TTGATTAAATTTTTTGCTCGTCCTGCGAGTTTCTCGCCCTGTGAGTTACTCGTCTTGTGAGGCACCACTGTATTTAGTTTGGCTAGTCAGGATTTTTAAGAGGAAATTGATACATATGAGATCAATTTCTCCTGAAATATTTAATGTCAGTAAACATGATAAAAAAGTCGCTGCTAGGAAATAAACCCATTTCAAAAGTTACAACTGATGTTTCTTTTTAAAATTATTGCATGCAATAAAGCAAAACTTGTCTTAAGATTTAAAAGAAACCCCACAATACATTTGTCATTCTTTCTGCCTGAGAAAGAGTTTATTCTAAATCACACATGTGCATAGTATTAGATAATGTCCAATAACTTACTCTAAAAACAAAGACATACTGAGAAAATTACAGCATGCTTGGTGGATTCAAATTGATTTTTCAACAACATGCTGCGGGTTAGCACTGATTTAATATTCCCATTATCTCTAAAAGTACTGGTGATGGCTGCTGTTCAGGTAACATAACATTTGATTTCATTACAGTTGCTAATAAACCTGTTTTCAGATTCGACTCCAGATATGTGTTTCTGCTGGAGCTTCGACTCCAGATATGTGTTTCTGCTGGTAGCTTCCCTACCCCACCTCTCTTGAATTCCCAGGCAAAATTTGTTCTGCCTTATCAGCAGAAGCAAATAAAGACAGGATGTCGACCAAAACAGCTAGGATCAGCATGTAAATCAGGTTTACATTTTATTTCCTAAAAATGGAGAATGAGAATTGAAGAGACCATTTAGGCCATTGAGTCCAACCCCTTATTTTTGTGTGAATTTAAAATATCCCTGAAAAAATACCTGTCCAACTTCCACTCAAACACTTATCTTCCTTGATACTTGGTTCTACTGTCAAAATATTCCTAACTGTATTTAATTGGGATCTACTTTTTTGAACATAAGACCATTATTGTATGTGTTCATTCTGTATGTTGTCCCAGTATGACAATGGGCTCTTTCACAGGAGGGTGCTTGTGACTTAAAGATAACAGTTGCTTCACAGATAGAAACTGTGGAGGCTTTTCATATGTACAAAACTATTTATAGCAATTAAGAACTATCATTTACAAAACCATTTCATACTTTTCAAATGTCAACTTATTCCCTGCCTCTCTCTCAAGTCCATTTACTAGCAACTCCCCCAACATGCTTGCTGGGGAATTCTGGGAGTTGAAGTGCAGATACCTTAAAGTTGCCAAATTTGAAAAACTCTGGCATAGCTGCTAATCCCCCTCTGACACACACACGTCTTTTCTCTTCTTCCTTTCCCATCAGCTTCTCACGAAGAAAGAGGGAGGAATTGAGTATGCTCAACTATTTTTGTTATGCTTTCTTGGACTTTGTCAGCCATCCCTCTGTGTAGATGTTGTGAGATTCACTTCCCCCTGGGTCTTCTCCCAGTCTGAGATTTCTCCAGAGACTCCAGGCATCCATTTTATCCATTTGGCTAAATCGATTTTTTTTCCAACTTTATGGAAGGAATATTTTGATCATAATTTCCATCCCTTCCTTTATTACATTTGAAATCTTTGGGCAAATTTATCCACCAACATGCTCAATAAATTGCAGAAATGTAAGGGCATATTTATCTACTTAATACACATATAGATTGTGTGGGTAGCAACCATTCTGTCCATCTGTTAATTGAACCTGTACTTGTAAAATAGAAGAATCTTCTGTTTTTTGATTTCACCTCCCTACCCCACCTCTCACTCCCACCTCCTCACTCTAAACTCATTTTGTTGTCATCAGAACACTACTGGTAACCATTAGTAAGATTGCTCTTTCTCTAAACAGAAAGAAAGATCAACAAAAATGCATGTAGCAGTTCAGAAATGAAGGGAGGGCATATATCTTACAATTGCACATTGCAATTGATGAGATGTGATGAGATGTGTGTGACTATATCTCTTACATAGATACAAATCTATCATAGTATACATATCTATGAGAGTATTCCCTTTTGATTCAATTGACCAATTACAGGAAAGTAGTAAGAAGTGATTCAGTTGACCAATTACAGGAAAGTAGTAAGAAATGATATGCAAGATAAATTAAAGACACATCATTTATTATGCCTTTCCGTAGTTTTCAATATCTGCTTCCAATCCCAATAATTTGCTCTGAAACATCTTTGCTTTCCTAAAAGACAGTATGCATGCTAATACAATATTTCACATTTTTACAATTTTCTCATGTTATCTTTCTCATGTTATCTGAATACAGTATGAATAGAGACATCAATGCTACTCAAAAATGATATTTAGCAGGAGTTAGGAGTAAAAAAACTTTGCATGTTAATGTTAAACTGGACATGCTGCTCAGTCTTTTTTTACATCCACATCTTACAGGCTTTAAGGAAACTCACTAGATTAGGAAAAATTGACAGTTCTACACATATGTTTCTTTAATGGTAATTTACTCTCTACATTTGTGACACTTGGTATAAATGATTAGATAGATTATCTGTGGCAGACATGGGCAACCTTTGGGCTTGAACATTAGGCTTGAACACCAAAAATATTTTCCTGTTCAAAGCTGAAGAACAAAGTATCTTGAAAATTAAATTTAAAAGTAGCAATTTTTTCACACTAAACATGGAAGAAAAAATGTGAAAGGATGTTTTTGTCCAACTACCAACCTATAATGTTTATATTCCTTCAGTTAATCTCCATTTCTTTGAATGTTGCCTTAATTTAATAATACAGCTTGTAGTCTTTTATTAAACCTCAGCTATGCTGGTATGTATTAAAGGAAAAGGCTTAGAGATTTCAGGAGGAATTTTAAACAAAGTTATAATCCTCTCTTCTTTATGATGCAGTCCTTTTTTAGATAAGCAGCTTTTCTGGGACAATAATTACCTTATATAAGAGACCTTCTGTCATTGAAAATAGATGTAATTTAATAGGTTAACTCACTAGCCATCTGTCAGAATATTAAACATACTAGTGAAGGGAATTGGCTGTTTTAGTGTCTTACTACTAACTTGCTAATTTGAAGCAGTCTGTTGAAGCCATCTGGCAGTTGTTTGTTTCTCTGTCTTTGTTTTATCATATACATTCAATGTTTAGAAAGTTTTTCTAGACAGTATGTACAGGTCAAAGTTGCTATATTAGCTACCAGAAGGCAAATTGTTGACCATACATTATAAGACTGTCCCTCACATTTAGAAGCTCTGTTATGTATGTTAACTACGTTGTCAGCTGCTTTGTATTATATCCAGAGCTCCTGAAGTGATTTACTTTAGCATCACACATCACATTCTAATTTGGATTGACTTTATCATAGTGTGATACATGAATTATTCATTGTATGAACTAAACCATTATTCTCAATGAACCATGTTAAAGAATTTAGATTTAGCATTGTGTGTGAATACAGTTTTTGTCATCTATTGCATAACATAGAAAAGGTTGTATGTGATGCTTCATTCTTAATTTGTTATGTATTTTTATTATTCTTGACTTTATAAAATAAACATATTTTTTCATATTTACATCTTTAAAAAACAAAGAAAACAGATAAAGAGCTTCATAAATTTAAAATAATGTATATCACTGCTAGTAAGGCTTATTCCATGTGTTGAGTGTTATAGATGAATAATTACTATAATTTTCTCCAGCTTAAAGCATTCACCTATTTGATTCATAAAGATCAGAGTAACACAATCATTTAAAAAACGGGTTACTGCTTTTACTGCCAAGCGATACTAAAATGGGAATATTCTGAATTGCAATAATAAAAACAACTTTCCTTCTAAATATACTTTACATCCCATTTTTAAATACATAAGCCTATCAGATCACAGTTACAGAAGAAAAAAATATTAAACCTACTTTCTAGTGAATTAAGAGCAACAGAAGAGAAACATGGAGTCCTTAGTGCTCTCTGAGCTTGTTTTCTTGCAGACATTTCATTATCAAAACTAGGTAATATCAGTGCTAGAAGCGAGTAAAGTTTGCTCTCAGTATATATTGGTGGCTTGCCCTATCATTGTTGAAGCAAGAGTGTTCTTGGTGATTCCTTGATTAAACTGTTGTTTACTGTTAGCTTGTTTGTCTGAATTGCTATTTCCTTGATTGAGGTATTTACTTCTTGATTGTTGGTCACGTTAACATGTTTTTGTCCATTTTTGTACTTTTTATTTCTCAATATATCTCACAAATTTTCAGGATAGGTTAGCCATGTAAAGTATCCATCCTTTGGTAAAGAGGGATTGATTGCCAGAGATTAGTGTCATAGTATACAAAGTAGTTATTACAGTTATACACATGATATTTCATGTTGGTATTAAGAATTACGAATATAAAAAATTGTTTGTATTTATACAGATTAAAAAATCTGAAAATATTTCTTGAATAAATAACTCTTCTATTTTAATTTCATTTGTTTTATTTAGAATGATACATAAAGGTTTGGAAAGGGCCATTTAGGGAATCAAATCCAAGTCCTTGCTCAGGGCAGAGATCCAATTTAAAACTTTCCTGATAGATGTCAACTAGGCTTCTCTTATAGAGTGAACTGAAGTTGATAATATCTCAAGGTAATTGGAATCTGTCCTCTGTTATTCTTCATCCTTCATTTTGTTATGATATAAAACAGATCTTGAACACCTTCTCTGTGCTGTAGAAAATAGTTATTTCTTCCTTCAGTCTTCAGTTAAGGGTTAAACATTCTTAATTTCTTTAATTCTCTTTCTAAGATTTAGACTTAATTTCATGTTCTCTTCTCATCCATTCTGTCCCTTTCTGAAGCTGCCCTGCTTTGACTGAATCCTTCAGGTATGGTGCTTAGAGCTGAACACAATACTCCCCTACTCTGTATCTATACATCTGCTTAGAGCTGAATACAAGACTCCCCTACTTTGTATCTATACATCTAGGCTGTTCTTTACAGTTGCTAACTAAAACATATACAGTGATGCTTAAACATTAGTGAACCCTTTTTAATTTTCAATATTTCTGCATAAATATTTCCTAAAATGTGCTCTATGCTCCACCCAAGTCCTAAAAGAGGTAAGAGAACCTGATTAAACAAATAAGGCAAAAGTTATATTTTATTTTGTGAGGAAAACTGAAATTCTTTTTATTTTCTATTATTGATTTGACTGAAACATTGCAATATTTTATATGCTAGGCTACAATTCCACTGCATTTAGTATTGATTAAATATATTTAGATTAATAGATTCAACAGATAAATACATGTAGAAAGTACTTGAAGTACTGAAAAATAAATCTTTGCTAATTGGCATCAGTTCTAATTTAGAACAATTAACATAGTAGCTAAAACATGTTCAAATATACTAAATGGCAAAACTGGAGTTATAGGAATTCAGAAATAAAATATCAACATTACACATACACATATTTTAATCTTAATTAATTGTACAATATTGGATATTATGATCTTGTCTAGTACATTTAATAGAGTAAAAAAGTGGTGAAAACTTCCCACTGACATTCATTTTAAATTTGGGACACTAAAATCTGGACCAATTTATAAATCCTTTTGGAAATCCAAATTTGGCTTTATGTTATCTATATACCATCTACACATACCACCTATAGCTATATATATCAAAAGTGTCAACTCTTCAAGGAAGACCAAGACTGTAAGTCTCTTGTTGTAGGATATAATAAGAGAATCTTGAAAACGTACCAGAGTTTCTTTCTGCCTCCTTTTATACCAGACAGAATAGAGGCAGCGTTATTTTGAATCTCTTTCTCATGCTCCCACCTTCCCATGGCTATGGGAAGGTGGGAGCGTTTGCTGTTTTTTAATCTAACAGTTCTTGCATTCCATCACCAACACTATCCCTGCCTTCTTGTACATGATTTCTTCTGTCAGAACCAATCTCCCCTCCTGTAGATTTAGAAATACTAGTCATGTCTTCATGGAAATGATTAATAATGTACATACGCACACATGCACACATCTTGCCTGGCAGTTCCCCAAGGTCAACAGACAAGGCTTGCTGCGCTGAATCTGGAAAATCCCATCTCCCTGGTGCATCGCAACTTATAATGGAGAGTCTTTCATGGTGGAAAATAGATAGACCTCTTCATCCTAGGCTTATTGTCAATTTAGTAGTGACAGCAGGTCGTGGGAGTCAGATTTGTGTGATAATTTCATATGGAACTGGTATTCAGGACTGGACTATCTTCATTCAAGTCTATGACAGTATATCTTTACATTTTCTCTTAATTTCATTCCTTTCTCCATTCCTTTCCATCATATTCTTTACCATTTCTTCCTGTTGTGTTCCAATTCACAATTTTTGATAAACCATATTTGACAGCAAGCAGTCTTACCCATAATGGCTTTGATCAGCTGAAATGTTCATCTATTTTTAATAAAACAGAAGTGATGTATACTAGGTTACTAGTTTACTTATATCCATGCTATGTGAAGTATTTTCTGTTAACAGAAAAAGTAGCATTGGACACTTTTTGCAGATCTGGATGGGGAATGTTACAGTTGTAACCAAAGTTCACTTTTACCCCAGGTGTGTTCACATTGTTCTAAGATCTCTATTCTAAATTATTTTGTTTTGTAGAAATGGCTTGAAATATTTAGAAATGTAAAGGTTGAATGTTTAACTTGTTTTGATTTCTACTGCATTGAAAAAAGAAGTCAGTACTTTTTCTTTTTGACTTCTCTCTGCATTTTTTACTCTCTTTTTCTTAATTTTTGTTTGTATTTGTATTATACCTTTTAATAAACTTTAATAAAATTTAAAAAAAATCTCTAATCTAAAAACTACCTTTCAGACAAACTTCTTGTTGCCTAAAACCCACCATCTTGGAGACAGATGCAGTATTGTATGCTGACATGACCTCAAGATATATAAAAAAGCAAAAATGACCATTAAAATTATCTGTTAATTTACATATTCCCAAACTGGGATTAGTAGTCCATAAATATTATTTACTTGACAAAGTCAGAATAGTAATAGAAGAATAATTCATAATAAATGATGGTGATGAGGGTTTTTAAATGTTTTTTAAATGTAATTATAGATTGGGGATAATAGATGTTTTTGATGAATTAGCATGTCTTTTTCTGAGTACATGTATTTGATAGGGTTGGTCAGAAGTTCATTAACAGTATAATTTCAAGTTTATTTATTTAGAGACTTAGAAGCCATCTTGTTCCAAAATGACTTTGGGCAGCTCACATAGAAAGTAGAAAACAATAAAAAGAAAAGAAAAAAGCATCTGGACAAACAAATATTCCCTCACACATAATACATAACTAACTGGGCTCCACAAAACACTACCCCCAAACCTGGAAAAACTGCCAATTTTGAAAAGTCTTACAGAATATCATCAGATTCAGAGATGCTATATATGGTTCTCTTTGGGGATATTGTTCAAAAGGGAAGGCACTGTGACATAAGTTAGTTCATATATTATTGATAATCTGTTTGGCATGTACTTATGGTTTATATATATACAGATTTTCAATTTTATTTCTGCCTATCATATCAATAATATAAAGAAATAGGTTGATAGCAATTTCCTGAATTTATGCTGTTTGTTCAAACAGTAACTTTTCCCCTAAAGGCAGAGTACAAAAATCCTGTTCCCAGTTCAGCGATCAACATTATTTATAAATCACTGAATCATATTTCCTACTTTATAACTAAGGACTGTGCCGCTTTTGATCCAAGTAACCTGTTAAAGTCCGAGTTTGTCTTTTACATTAGTATTCAATTAATAGCTGTGTTTCTTCACATATATGCTTCATTTATAAGCATCAGGACCTGAATTAATGTTTTCTTTTCCTGGGATGAACTTCTATGCCTATTATATCAGAAATCCCCAAATCTAACCTGTGTAAAAAATTTGCATCTATGAAATAGCTTCTTATATAGAACTTTGCATTTTCTTCTGTGAGTGCCTTGCTTAGATAAGAATGGGTAAGGCTAGGAACTAATCAGGACACAAGCATCTAGCTGATAAATTAACTGAAGTTTATTTGGTATTGACAAAATATTACAATAAAGGAAATGTGCAATTTGTGACATGCACATACAAAGTCTTGTTCCTATTTTGTGTGCAAAAGAGAGTATCTAGATATAACCTAACTTATAAATATCCTGCATGTAATCATCAAGTTCCTTAAATGTCCTTAACTTGGAAACAAGCATACCTTATGCCATGGAGTCCTAGGTGCTCTCTGAGCTTGATTGCTTTTCTGCAGATGTTTCATTAAGAAACTAGGTAACATCATCAGTGCTAGAGGTGAAGTTCACACTCTTAATATACTGATGGTTTGCCCTGTCAGTGTTGGGGGGAATGTTCTTGGTGATTCCTTAATGAGGCTGTGTTTATTTTTAGCTTGTTTTTCTGAGTTGCTAGGTCCTAAATTGGAGGACCTAGACCCTCACAGTTCAACCTTGAGCTACAAATATTCTCTTCTATTGGTACACTTGATAATTCATCTCTTCTACAACAGTTGCTTATCTAATTACAGGCTTTGAAATGTTAATTCCTTCCTTAATTAGCTTTATGATTACTTCCAAGGGAGAAAAGCCTTACACAAAGGGGGTGGGGGAAGAATGAGAAGGAGAAAAATAATATTATTACTCTTCCCATCTAGCTGCACTAGCACCTCAGCATTTTTCTTTGACATAGTATTCAATCCATGGCTGTATTGTTATGTGATTTTCTTTTCTGGTTCTGATTTGGTTCTTTTTTTGGACAAGCTCTCCTAACTAATTTCAAGAGGATTTCTCTTGGAATCCACTTCAGTTGACTACTGACATCCCCCAATCCTCCTCTGCTTTGAAACCATGGATTTTCTATTTCTTTGCCCATCCAGTAATTGCTCCTTCTTGATCCTTGCATATCTGTGACTTTCTCTCACCTTAGCATCTCCTGTAGGTCCTGAAAGAAAAAAAAAACTCTTTTTCCTGGCCTTTTAACTAACCAGTTTTTCCTTGCTTCCTAATCTTCTGAGCAGCTAAGTAATGTTCAGCCAGCTTTGCCTTAAATTTGTTTCTGGCGGTGCTCTTCTATGCAGAAGCACATAGATCTTGGTACAGCTTTCAATAACTTTTTAACAGTACCATTTACTCCAGACTCTTCCTTTCTAGTTGTAACCATCTACAGCCTTGGTTTGTTAAGGGAATCCACAACTCTGGTCCCTTCCTGAGTTATCTATGGACATTCCTAAAATCTCTGATCAAAAATGTTTCAATATATCATATCAATATAACATTGTCTCTTTTACTGTATTATAGCCTATAATATCCCTGGCAGATAAACTGGAGTAAGACTTCTTCTGTAATACTGGTTAGTAACCTTGCAAACCATTCCTTTCCTGTCTATTCACATGCAGCTGCTACCTTCTCAAATATTACAACAAAGAATTCTATATCCTCTTGTTCTATTAATTTAAATTTTTTAAATATTTTTAGAGCTTTCTTTGCCATGAGGTGGGGAAAGAGAACCAACTCCCACATCTGTAGTAATTGTTAGGATGTCTTTAAATGCCACTAATAACTCATTAAATTCTCCTACTTCTGTATTATATTATGTTTTGTACTTTTTTTAAAAAAAAATGTAAGCTGCACAGAGTTGTTAGGGGTCAGGCACTTATAAATTATATAATGTAAATAAATAGACAAGTCTCCCTTTCTAATATTTTATATTATACTGTAAACCTCTCTAGCATCTGTCTTCTTGTTGATGTAACATTAGCTGAAACATTTTTACCTAGAGGATGTCACAGTGAAAAATGGGACTAAAATTAAATATGAAAAAGGCCAAATTAATGACAACAGATACAACAATAAACTGTAGAATTGGCAGTGAACATACCAAAGTGGTAGACAGCTTCTGCCTTTTAGGATTAACCATCAACAGTAAAGAAACAAGCACTTAAGAAATACACCATAGATGAGAATGTGTTACAGCAGCCACAAAGATCTTGGAAAAGATATTTAGATGCTGTGATGTGTCTATACCTTGTTGTACAGTCGCGCAGTCGTGTCCGACTCTTCGCGACCCCATGGACTACATTACACCAGGCCTCCCTGTCTTGCACTGCCTC
>JANHZU010010788.1:213881-228673 GCA_032468055.1 Acrochordus granulatus | reverse complement strand
TTGAACCCATCTCCAATGTTCGTCACCTTACTACCCTTCCACTTAGTCTCTTGGACACACAGTATATCTACCTTTCTCTGCTCCATCATATCGGCCAATTCTCTTCCTTTACCTGTCATAGTACCAACATTTAAGGTTCCTATTCTCACCCTACCCAGTTCCACCTTTTATTCTCTCCTGCTTTGTCTGGGCATGCCTTTCCCCTTTCCTTCTCCTCCTTTGTCCAACAGTAGCACACTTTCCAGGGGTACCCTGTTGGTTAACCTTACTGCTGGCGGTAGTTGGTAACACAGACCTTGACCAATCCAGTATGGAAAACTGTTTGTGTATTTGCATATTTACTCAGCATAGGTTTTATGCCAGATGCCTTTCCTGATGCAACCCTCCTCATTTATCTGGGCTTGGGACTGGTACTAGGGCTACATTGGTTAACCTCAGTGGCTGAGTTCTTCTGCTTCCTGTCCCTCATTAATATCTACTAGGAGTATAACATAATATTATCAGCTAGGTTTCATTTACTTCTGTTCCTTTTGATCCACCAAACTGATTTTGTGTGCTGTATTTTGTTTTTTGTATATCTTGTATATTTTTGTATACTTTGTGTATTTTATTGTATATTTGATTTTGTATATTTTGTCTTTACTTTTTTTATTAGCACAATTCTCCTGAGAAGCAGATGCTTTTCTTAAAGAGCCATAACCACAGTTTCAGAATTATCATGTATATAATAATTTTCTTTCATTCCTTCTGTTATATATAGGCTAGCAATATCTTAAGTGAAGCAATATTTATTGCTTTATTTGCTCTTGAAGGACTACTTTTAATGAATTTCTTTAGCCTATTATTAGATAAGAAAATCTAATGAGAATAAACATTATTTTGATCTTTTTGAATGCTGATATAAATGATTTAAAATACAGACTTGCTCTGAAGTCTGTTCTTCATTATGAGCTACTATTTCTACTTAATATACTTGGCTGAAAAAATTCTGTGGTAGCTTACAGCGACAAATTGTAGTCAATAGTTTAAATAACCTTGGTGATTAATGTACTAAAAGCTGTTCAATGTCACCATCATCATAAAATTTGTAGATCCATCATCATCCAAAACAATTATTAATAGATATGACAATAATAATAATGGATGTCAATGAACGAATTCTCCAGAATAGCTCATTCTTGACAATTTCTAGAAAGTATTAAAAAGGGGGCAAGTTTAATTTCTGAGGGAAGCTGGTCCATAAAATTGGGACTACAATTGAAAAGCAGTGCCTCCAGGTCTCAGCCCCCCTCATTTCATGGAAATGGGGAACAATCAACAGTTTCTCCTGTGATGAATGTACTAGACAGGACAATTCTGCTTAAAGAAGGTAGTCCTGTGAGTGCATTGGAATCATGTTATGTAGTACTTTATATATTAAAAATGGCACTTTGAATTGACCCAGAAACCTTTTGGCAATCAGCACAAGACCTGCAATGCAGATACTATGTGCTTCTGGTGATCAGTATCTCCCAGTATATCAGGTCACTGCATTATAGACCAACTGCGGTTTCTGACTGGTTGCAGCAGCTCCACATTGCAGTAGACCAAATTAACATGAGGTACTGTTATAAATCCATTTATAGATAGAAAGAAATGTAAATTGCTGCACCAATTAGATCTGGGGGAAAGCCCTTATGATTATGCACAAGTCCATCCAACAGCAGCTAGGAGTACAAGAGGATTCTCAATTTACTGACCTGCTCTCTTACGGATAGGGCCTCTCCTTCCAATCTCCAACTCTCATAAGCAGTCTAGTAGAATGTCATAGTTGATGTTATAAAAAGCTTGTAAGAGGTCTAATAATGCCCAAAGGAATGTATTATCAACCAGATCCTACAAAGGGTTATTCAGCAGTGTGACCAAAGCCTTTTTTCCATTAAGATGCCCTTTTACACCCCCTGATAATATGTGTAATCTAGATTAGAAAATCTTGATGAAAAATGGCTATGTAACGTACAGTTTCTGCAAAAATGGCAACATGTTTAACCAAAGGCAGAGGATAGGAAGAAGGGCCAAGCACATCCAATCTTTTCATGTATTGAAAATACATAATAATATTGAAAATACGCTGCTCATGTATTGACAATTTTTTCATTATTTTAAATTAAATGAAACCATTTTGTGAAGTTATCTATGTTAATTAAACCTTTGAAATATTAGCTGTGAAGTTACATGTGCTTTGTTTTATTTAATTCATATGATGGATAATGTCTTAGTAAAGGGAGGAAGAAATCTTCAAATATAGAACACACTGAGTTCTTCCTCAGATGTCCTCCTAAACAAGTTTCAGTCTATCTGAACCCAGCAATATATTGCTTAACTCAGTTAAAATACAAAAACAAACTTGTGAGCTCATGTTTATTCCATAATCTCACTATGGCACTTAATAATAATTTTAAATCTATGTTGACTTTAATGTTATCATCCATAAAAAGCCATGCCAACCAAGCCTCAGGTTATGTGCTTCTGATTCTAACATTCTCTTATTTCTCAGCAACATTCACCCAAATCAGGCAGCAGGCTGCAAAATAAAATTTAAAGTCAGAAAAACCTAGTACTTTTCAGGATATCGAGTTTGTACAATAGTTGAACACCAATTGTTTTGTCTCCAAATAGAAAATCAAGTTTGGGGACAAAATAGTTGGTATCTAGTACAATTGGATTATCGATTTTAGTATGTTTTAATTTTTTTCCCTTTGTCAACTTTACTCCTGATGACTATGTGGATATATTCATACAGTTTTCTTGACACAAGATGAAAGTGATTTGTGGGCAACCAGAGGAGGTATGGAAATTGAAGATAGTTCTGTTAAAGCAGATTTTGTTGACTGTGGCAAAGACTACGGGAGTAGACCAGTTCCTTGGAACCTCTCTGGATGAGAAGAGGAAGGGAGATTATCCAAATGTGCTCTGAATCTCAAGGAGATCATAGGACAACAATTTTCTGTGGGTTTGAGTGTTGGGAGACAATGGGACTAGCCATCTTAATTTCAAACTATGGCAGATACTTTTAAAGAGCACTAAGTTCACAAACCTCACTTTCTAATCAATTTTAGAAATTATTAATTATTACAAATCTTCTGACCAACAAGTTTAAAAATGCCAGTTGAGTCTAGCTTCAATCCAAAATGAAAAAAAATTAATCATTTATCAAAATCAATCAGCTTAAGAATTAAAAGAATCTGAATTAAACAGCAGAAAGCTAAATAAGATTTTGATCTTAGAAGTTATAAACCAACTAAGGGTTCAGATAAATTTGGAATATTAAAACTTTTACCATAAGATTTTAGAATTAATTATAAATAACAAACAGATTCTTGTGGGAAATAGATTCAGTTTTGGTTTTTACAAAACAAAGGTAACAATTTCATGTTTATAAAAACTGGACACTAGAGGGGATTGAAGTTTTTATATACAGGATTTACAAGCCTGTAAAATGTTGCAAAATGTTCTAACAATGAAAATACTGAAGGGGACTTTTGAAGAATGTAATCAGAAAATAGTAGCCACATATCAACAATATTAGTAATGATATCTGCTTCTATGGAAAGCTATGTCCAAAAGATGTTACTGAAGAACTGTCATATGAAGAACAAATTTTACTTGACAAGATAGAAATAGTATTGAAAATGGATTCACAACTGTCCAGCCACCATGTTCACAGTTTTAGTTTCAAGGAGCAACTCTCATGTCATTATCCACCACAGCAACTTTGCAAGAATTATGGGACTATATACAATCTGTATGCTGTGACTTGAACAGTTCTATAGGAAACTGGATGTTGAAACAAAGGATGTTTCACTGGATCTACAAAAGAAACTGGGTGAAGTTTTAAAATTTAAAAGGGAAATATACATGACAAACCAAGAAAATAATTTGTTTTTACTGAATTTACAAAAGTGGCTTGTTTTAGTCAAGAAAAACTCTGAGTGAGAAATGAAGAGAAATCAAATTATATGACAGTGTTTGAATGAACATTGTTAGAAGTAAAAGGAAGGAATATAAAGTTGATTTTATATTAACAGATCAAGGTCTGTTGTAACTTCTGATAACACTTTTTTGGTTTTCTGCTTACACCAGAATGGAAAAAACACTGTTTTTTGGATTTTATAGATAAGAGATGGGATATGGAATGAAGAAATAAATTTTAGTAACGTTAGAGGGGGTGCAGCACCACTATATTTATTCTTGTTGTGATGAAGGTTGGAAGCCACTATATTTTCTCTTTATTCTTCTTTTTCTTTGTTCTTAAAATTTTTACTCCTTTCTATTTTCTTTAAGTTTAATTTGTTTTTACAACTATAATCAAAATTCTTAAAATAAAAAACAAAAGTGATTTGCTACTCCTTTCTTCCATTATATTTTTTCCAACTTCTTTGCCTAGTGTATGTCCCTAAGATTTCTTGGGGTTTCCTATAAAATACAAACTCAATCCATCCCTGTTTAATTTTGGGAGATCTGCTAAGATCAGCTAGATGTTGCCATCTGCCGTATCTTAAAATACAGGAACTTAAATACTGTATATAACAACTGATAACAGCGTCATGGTGTAGGTGAAGTACTTCAGCATTAATAGAATCTGCAGTTGAAAGAAGCCTTTGGCAACTTAAGAGTTTTAACATGGGAAAATAAGTCATTCTATCTCAGGATTTTTCAATTCCCCAAATATGTTATTAGGACATATCAATACATCATATATGCATCTAGAGGTCCAGACACCCTTCATTCTAAGCTTGCTGCTTCAAATATCAATCATTTTATGCTTGATGAAAAGCTCAGAAAATTCTGTCCAACAATCCCCCTTGAGATTTGTTGTAACTAGATGTCAGAAATAGAATATGAAGTATCCAGATCCATCACATAACTGAATCATTTCCATTACTTTTGCACAAATAAATTGCACTATTTATTGTGAGATACAAGGTCTTGCCTATCTAATTTCTTGACAATATACAGTCATTTTTATTATTACACATTATTTATTGTAAGCCACCTAGAATGTCTGGTGCAAGATAGGTTGTGAATAAATTTAATAAAGTACCTGTAGTCCAACTCCACTTTCAAGATCTAGTCTTAGATTTTTTTTCAATTATTAAAAAAACACTTAACATTCTTCCTCATCTCTGTCAAAGAAAAACAGGAGAAACAAAATATGTTAGATATTATGAATGTAGGTGGTTTAATCATATATAGGAAGTTAATGAAAGAGGTGATATTTCTCCTGAATTGGAGATAGATAATGAAAAGCACAGATGTGCAAAACAGGAAACAGGGATTAAACACAGAAACATACAAATGATACTGAAGCAACAATGAATAATAAAATGTTATGTGATATACTGGTGTTGAACAGCTTGAATAAAGCACTGATCTGATAGTGTTTTGAATTCAGCTGATTGTTTAAAACAGGAATAAGATGTTCATAACATTTTGGAATGCTTATTTATTAATGTATTTTAAATGTATAAAGCAAGTGAATTTCTCAAGATATATTCCTCCCTCCTTCCCTCCATTTTCCAGTACAATAGGTCAGATTCTTAGTACTATATTTGAAATGAAGTCTTAAAATAACCCATTTATTCTTTTACAGTGAAGAGAAAATATATGTCTTTAAATCTTCAATGTGACTATAAATATTCCTACATTTAATTGTTTAAATACTGACTTTGTTCACATATTTAATCCAATATTTATTGCTTGTCCTTCATTTTATTCATTGTCATTCTAAGTGCTAAGTATATAGGAGATTTCTACATGTGTATTTTATATTAAATGTTTGAGACTTGACCCTTGGCTTCTTCCCCTATAAATATTTCTGGTTTTATATTATTTCATTCCAGTTTAAATTTTATAGCACTGATACATTAACCCATTTTTAGCATTTCTTAAAAGCCTATAATTGCCTTCTATTGTATTCATATATTAGTGGTTAATAATGATTCAGAAATTATATGGGAACTTAATCTACTATCCAGTTTCCTGTAGAACTGTTCTAGTCACAGCATACAGATTGTATATAGTCCTATAATTCTTGCAAAGTTGCTGTGGTAGATAATGACATGAGAGTTGCTCCTTGAAACTAAAACTGCAACAAAAAATGAATTCCTCTGAGAATCCTTTACCTTGCTGCTTCTCTCCCACTGTCTTTTTGACAGTTGTGTCTTTTATGTGCCATTAAAATTCTGATATAATTGACTTTATTTCCTGTTTCCTATTTTCATGGGTGAGGGCATGGTGACTGAGCAGTTAACATGCTCGTCAGCTGGAAAGTTAGCAGTCTGAGACCCAGGCACCGTGTAACAGCTCCCATTACTTGCTCCAGCTCTTGCCAACCTGGCAGTTTGAAAGCATGTAAAGATGCAAGTTGATAAATAGGTACCACATCAGTGGGAAGGTAACAGCGTTCTGTGTGCCTCAGAACATAGTCATGCCGGCCACATGACCATGGAATAATGCTGGCTCTTCAGCTATAAAATGGAGATGAACACTACCCCCTAGAATTGGACATTGCTGGCTACCTATTTCCTGGCCATACCGGCTATCACAAAAGTCTAAACTATTCAGGACTTGCATAGAACATTATCAAGCAATCCCAGTGGCACACTTCTGTCATATTCTCAGGAAAACTTCACCTACATCCTGTACCTGTCAGAATTTAGCTTCTCTCAAAGTAGATTTAATTTACATCTTACTTTGTTGTATGGAGGGAAGATTATGTGTGTGAGAGAAATGAGTATATCAGATCTGGAATCTCAGGGGAAGAAGTGAAAATAGCACCTTATTTTGGATTATGTTCAGCCATCCGTATGTATTGTCTTAAAGATGGTAGAAAGTGAAAAAGATTGGCAACTGGAGGCCAAGTCTGATAGCTTTAGATTTATGAATCACACCTTGTCTTAAGAGTGCTTCTGGGCAGTGCTCCAAGCACCAGCAATGACATAATACTGGGCTGTAATTCCAATTTTTCCTCCTTAATGGATTTTCTATGATAAGAAAAAAACTATATAAGAAATTGTGGGCAAATACCTAATAGTTACAAACCATAGACCATGAAATTTAGTCTCCTCTCAATAAACTTCCAGGAGTTAGGGAGGATGACTGCACAAGAAAAAATACCTTGAAGCTTTCCAGAAAGTTGGGTTGAACATGTTCACTGTTTCCTTTCAGTACAAGCAAGAAAACAATACAATGCTTTTATTCATTACTGTCATTAAGATTCTTATTTTGCAATCATATTTTCTGCAGATGTTAAAATTATTAATTTTCTACTAAGCAACTAGAAATATGGGTTGAAATAAATTAATCTATGTAAGCATAGCAAGACATTTTTATAATCATCCTCTTCCTCCTCCTCCTGTTTCTCCCTCAAGAAAATGGTGCCATATTATTCTGCATTTTAACCCTTGTCTTCTTCATTTCTCAGCTCCAGCCAGAATTTTAACATTTAGTGGCACAGTAACAACCCCATGGATGAAAGATATAATTCTCCCTTGTAAAGCTGTTGGAGACCCTGTACCTACAGTCAAATGGATGAAAGAAAGGTAACCAATAACTGTGTGCGCAGTGGAAATGAAGGTTGTTGTGTCACTTGGTGTGTGGAAAAAAAGATTGTTATTAGGGCAATGCATTGAAATGGATTCAGAAGAAATATTTCAGATCTCATGAATATCAGTACATCACCTTTCTATTATTCATTAAAATAGCCTATTTTAAGTTTCTGCATAAGCTTGAAAAGAAAGATACGGATGTGTTAAGAATTGCATTAATTAGATTTATCTAAAATCAACACTTTTACTGTAATCAGTTTATTCAAGATTGCTGCAATGTAGATTTTAACCAGCAGGTGGCACTAAGAATGTATCTTTAGTTTCCTGTGATCTTTGCAAAATTAAATTCTAAAATTATTGTATTTCAGTACTGTTGCAATTTCAACCAGGATACACAAGGACACTTATTTGTGATGTGTTCAACTGCAGCATAATATCTCTGCAACAAGGCTTAGCCAAGCAAATAGTCAGCCCGGGTACTCTCTAGCTAGTTCTTAAATTCTTCCTCTGACTAAGAGGTCAAGGCCTGGCAGGCTTAGGTGGGACAGGCAGTTCAAGATCTCCAGGAACAGACATGACCTGCTCATCTCCATGCTCACACTGCCTGTCCTCCCTGATAGTTGAAGCAATCGCTTCAGCTGCAATGGTCTGATTCCAGGTAGGCAAGATATAGGACAAAAGTACTGTGGCCCACCAAAGTGGAGAAGGCGAAGCCAGGAGATAACCTGGCTTGTTTTGGATAATCCTTTGCATTCAACCTACAAATGGATTATTTCTTATACTGAAGAATAGTAACTAGACCCAGAAACTCCTCAGCTCTTTAGCATTCCCTATATTTCCTGCCTTTCTCATTTCCTGGGGTAACCTGTACGTCCTTTTATTTATTTAATTTACTTCTCTTCTCTACATGAAAAGATATCTTGTATGTTGCCCATTCCCCAAAAGGTTCAGAATGTATACTGTGCCTTGACCAACTATGATAGGCAGGAATCTGACTTGGAAGTAGCAGAACTAACATTTCATTGTATTCTATCCAATTCCTTGAAACTCAAGAGTCTCAAAATGAGCCCATGTCACAACATGACTCTTCCAATGGCATTGTCCAACTAAAGTCAAGCATTTCTTGAAATTATGTGACTTTGTCAGCCAAATGCTTTGAAAATATTTCTTCACAGAGTCCTTTCAGAAAGATTTGGCAAACATATTTTTCTAAAAGGAAAAAGTATGCCTTAAAAAGACTGCTAGGTGACATTCAGCAGATGCAAAAAGGGTGGCATAATATCTCCTTTTTGTCATTTGAATTGCTACTTAAGCCAAGTGGAGTCAATCACTGGAATTGTCTATTTATTATTCTGAGCTTTCAGACTCTCCCTTGAGCCCATAGTCAGAGATTAACAATTCCTCTCTCCAAACCTACAAAAACAGCTGTACTTTGCACTCCATCCCACCCATATAACTATCCACCTGTGATCAATTCCCCTCCCCACTGCCACCCTGTATTCAGTTTTGGAGCACCTAGTAAGCTGGTGGGAATTCCACACTCCTATTGACCAACAGGGGCCAGTTTTCCAGGCTTCAATCAGCTCTCTGGCTGTTTTACTCCTCACACAGTCAACACTAATTGTGGCTGCAAATTAAAATGTGTGAAGTTAGCAGCGAGTTAGTATCCCCTCATCTAACTGCCTGTTTGTATTCCCATAGTCCTGTGGCCAATTTCCTTCCTGTTTGGCCAACACGGTTATGGGGGCAATCCATACATGGGATCCAGTAGATTATACCTACACTATCCCCACCTACACTAATCCTTAACTGCATAATTTGTCCTCAGATAGTTGCCTCTGGGCGATGGGTAATGCCTACCTGTAAGTTCCAAAAGATGTGGTCTATGGCCTCTGAAATGTTCTTTACGTATGGTAGTGTATACCATACTGCTGGTCTTCTTCTTTCTCCTCTCCCCCTTCCTCCCATCTCTGGGATGCCTTGCAGACACTTGTCATGATTGCTTGTGGGTACCCATTCAATTTGAATTGGTCTCATAGGTGCTTGATCTCCACCCTCCTTGCTTTACAGGTGCTGCAATGTGTCCTTACCCCTAACATATAATGCCCTAACTCAGCTCTTCTTATGGGATAAAGGATGGTTGCTATGAAAGCTAAATATCCATGATGTTTTAGTTGCTTTACAGTAGACCATGGTTAAATGCATCCAAGAATGATAGTTTTTCATCCATTTCCTCTTCTTCTGTGAACTTTATATCCAGGAGAATGGAGTTCAGTAAATTGTGAAATACTTTCATCTTAAACCTCTTAATGAAAAATGTATCATTCACATAACAATGCCAGAGCCTTGGTTCATAAGTGCAAAAAGCCCAAGATTCTAGTTCCTGTAATACTGCCTCTGCAATCACCCCAGAGATTGGAGGTCCCATCCGTGTCCTCTTTACTTGTTCATATACCTCCCCTTTAAACAGAAATAATTGCTACTGTATATACTAGCATCTGGTCAGATTTAAGACAGGTTTTCTTTCACAGGCACTCCAGGGGGTCTTCTCTGCTCCTTCATCTTCTTGAGCTTCTCAGTGAACCAAAAAGCTGCAGTGGATGTAGAAGCAGGAAGCGGTGCTTTGTTGTAGTCTGGTCCTGTGCCCCATGCACATCTTTATTCCAGTGGTTGACCACAGTCTCAGCCAAAATGTCCATGAGAATCTTTGGAGACTTCCCAAGAGCCCCCAGAAAACTGTAGGGTTCATTTAGAGTTCAGAATTATGGGTGTGTTTTTCCCAGATTACAGCTTTGCTAATCGTTAGGCAATGTATACCTGTGCTAGTTGCTTATCAGAACTTAAGCTTGTTGCAAAATTGCTATCTGGGAAAATTCATTAATATCCCTAATTGCTTGATGTTGTACATACTTCATGTTGTAATCTTGTAACTATGTTGTAGTTTAATAAAGAAGAGAGGAGCGGGGGGAGAAGCTTTTAGCTTTAGCTTTTGGCTGGAGGCTTCAGCTGCTGCAGTGGCAGCTGCTTGAACTTCAGCTATGCTCCGCAGCTAGCTTTCTGCTCCTCTACTTGCACTATTGGCATCTTGTGTCTATAGGTCTCATTTCTACAGAAACCAGGGAATTCTCAGATGCCCTCGGGGAGGGAACAAACATAATATCTTCTTCCCACTGTGAAGGGACATTGCACCACAAAACTTCACAGCAATCAAAAGCAATCTGTGCATGATAAAAGTCAAATTCCACTGACCCCCACATTTAAATCATACTATATTTTCCCTGAGGAAAAAAAACTTTAATGTATGACTTCTCATGTGTATCAGGCTCTTAATAAGTTGGATCATGTCCATTATTGTCATGGCAACCATTAACTTCTGAATCACTCCAGATTCCTCATTAAAGGAAGGCAGATTGAAGTCCTCTAACACTACTAACCAAGGGACCTCTATCACTATACTTGAAATCAGGTCATACAGTCCTGGAAGAGATCTTACTTGCAGCAGGGGAGAAAAGTACATAAGTGGCAAACCCAACTGGCCCAAACCAAGTCTCACATCTAATTATCTATGCTAAGTGATGCCATCAATGACACATGGATGGCAGCAGCTACGCCTTCTTCCCTGGAGGAAGGCAATTTTCTGAGAGAAGAATTTCCCTCTCCTCTCTCTGGTTTCAAAGATGGAAGATCTGCCCTATCTCCATTAAACATTGCATTGTAGCAACTGAGTGCCCTACATTTCAAGGATCTAGAACCCTGGCTCCTGGTATGAGAACCTAGAGCAGGAGGAAGGAAGGAAGGAAGGAAGGAAGGAAGGAAGGAAGGAAGGAAGGAAGGAAGGAAGGAAGGAGTTAAGTTACCAACTTTTCTAAGTATGGCCTCCTTTTACCATATCTCCTATTATATCTCTCTTGGCCATCACAACCAAAATCTCATTCCACCACAACTCTCTCTCCTCATATTAGTCAGCACCTTCCCTGCCCAAAGAATTCCCTGTCATCAAAGACAGGTCACACTCAACCAACTGACTTTGGGTTAAACCAGCTACTTTTCATCTCACTCATCAAGCTACCTTCTGTGTTACATACCTGGTCCCCTTCCTTTCCATCTGCCTGACTTGCTCTCACCTGAGACAAGAGATCCACTCAAAACTGGGAAACCTGAAGCCTAACACCAGCTCTCAGGAAGTGGCCAACATCTATCCCCACTCAGGTCCAAACCTGAAAATATCTTCAAACTCTCTTGTAGGGAACAGTTTCTGTTCCCTTATTGTGACTTGAGCTTGTGACATTTTTACGCCCTCATTTTTACTTTCTGAGGCTGACTGATGAGAAAATAGAATTGTTCCAAGTATCTGTTTATTTCTTAGGTTACAAAAATTGTAGTAAACCAACCATTGCAGTTCCACCCAATATGCGAATGAAATCTGTCACAGTGATGAATCTAAAATTGTTTTGCAATAAACACACATATTGATATCTACCAGTAGAAGTTTCAGTTTAGAGTTTCAGTTTTTATTCTTTGAATCTGAATAATCTTGCTCTCTTGAGCTAAGAGAGTTTCTTGATAAACATTTCCCCCTCCCCCTCTATATTTTTAAAACTAACTTCAATTCTAATATTGGTTGTAACTTCTTTAATGTATGATTTTTGCTTCCTGTGAGGCAGTAACGGGACACCCAGTCTAGTGATGATTGATGGGCGAAGAAGCATCTTTAGTAATGGTAGCTTTATTATCCATACTGTGAAAGCGGAAGATTCAGGATATTACAGTTGTGTGGCTGCTAATAACTGGGGATCGGATGAAATTATTTTGAACTTGCAAGTTCAAGGTAAGTTAAAAATGTTTCACTGCCATTATTTCTTAGTTTAAGGAACTTCGATTATTATCAAAATGACTAAACACTTCAAAATGTAAATTGAAAACTCATAATTGTCCCTGAAAGGCAACTAGGAGAATTATAGCAGTTCTCAAATATCTAAAAGGTTATACAGTATACACAGATTTGTTCTTTGGTCCAGAGAACTAAATTCAGTAGATAAAAATTACATGGAAACAAATTTCTTGTGAACATTACAGGAAACTTTCAAGTGGTAAGAACTGATCAATGGTGCAATAGGCTGTCTCAGGATGTATCCTGTGTCCTATACTAGAGATGTTTTATCTGACACTTGCTGTGTTCACACAACACACTTATCTATGGCTGATTTAATCATGATTAAACTCCATTTTCTAGGTTAACACAAGAGAGTGCTTTATATTAAAAAGCATGTTCAGTTAACTCTCAATAGTGACTTACATCATTGACAAGTGATTTGAAATAGAAGTGCATTGTTCTGATTTTCATCAGACTATCAATAAAACTAATTCTGAATTATGTTGGGAATTGCAGTTCAGCCATATGTAAAGGGTTACATATCTGATATAAAGGAATAGTTGGAAAAGTATTTCCCTACCTTTCGGAAGATGACTATGCAGAGACTGTTGTGATGGACAAGTCAAAAGCAAAGTTATGGTTAAGAATGCCAGTTAAAATTATATAATATTTAAATATTCAGGGAAAAATAATTTTCTACTATGTTTTAATTGAAGATGTCATGTTATCAGACACATTGACAGGTATGATTTGCATATTTTTCTGCCTTAGTTCTGTGGTAAATGTCTTTAAAATCAAGATTATTCAAACTATTCTTAATTCCTTATTTTAACTGTTTATCTAGTTCCCCCTGACCAGCCTAGACTTACTGTGTCCAAAACCACCTCTTCTTCCATCACTCTTTCCTGGATACCTGGAGACAACGGAGGCAGCTCTATTCGAGGTAGCATTTTACAGTTCTATTCCAATGCCAGAATGTTATTTAAAAAAAGAATAGTGCCTTACATGTTGCCATATCACCCTAACAGGAGATCATGTTAGTTTTGCTTATCAAAACATTCAGTTATCTTAACAAGACTCGTTACTTCACAGTAAGCATTTGGGTAATAGCATCCCATATGAATTACAGATGTCAGTTATTGAGCTAACAGACGGTTGTATGACATGCAGTAGATTATCGATCAAATTTACTGGCATTCCTGATTTAGATTTTGACCGATGTTTTATTTAAACTGGGATATTATTAATCACTAAAATCTCTTGAAAATTTTAAATAAAATCAAAGCATTCAAATGGTTAAAATAACAATAAAGAAAATAAAACAAGTATAATTAGTACTTAAATATAATAATCAGCACACACCTGTTTAAAGTGCTGTGTTTTAAGGATTCTCAACTCTGCAAGGAGAGCATCTGAAATAATTAGAACAGCTACACTATAAAAAAAGTGTGCATGGTGGCCCAAGTGCTTAAGACACTGGGCTTGTTGGCCGTAAGATTGGAGGCTTGAGTTTGAGACCCAAACACTACTGTGTAGTAGCATGAATTCCCATTGTTTGACTAGTTCCTGCTAACCTAGCAGTTCGAAAGCATGTAAAAATGCAAGTACATAAACAGGTATCACCTTCAGTGGGAAGGTAACAGCGCCCATGTGCCTTAGCATATAGTCATGCCAGAAGCATCTTTGGACAAACACTGGCTGTTCGGCAGGGAAATGGAGATGAGCACCCCCCTCTGGAGTTGACTAACTGACAGGAGAGACCTTTACCTTTTTTACAATATAAAAAACTAATGGGGTCAGCACCAGATCAGCTCATAACAGTTGTAGTTGAGCATCCTCAGATGATCTCAGTATTGGAAGTTCATATAGAAAAGTATATTTTCTCATAGAAACTAGACTTAACACAAAGTTTTAAATGTAATGACAGGCATTGTGAATTTTGTACCAAACGGGATTGGCAGACAAAACAGTATCAGTTCAATATGATCACTTTTCATTTTTTTCCAAAACCAAACTGGCTTTTGAGTTTTGTAACAAATGAAGTTTCTGGAGTAAATTCAAAGGCCCCTTTGTAGTCCTACATGGAGTGCATTATCACAATCAAACCTGGAGGTCACCAGCACATAGTCTATCATTTTAAAATCCAGAAAGGAATGCAGTTGGCAAATCATCTGAAGCTAATAAAAAGTGCTCCTGTCTGGGAAACTTTTTCTCAGACTGAAGAAGATACTTGGATAAGCAGCCAAATGTCTCGAACCAAAAAAAAAAAAAGAAGTTCAGTTGCCATGACTCAATCTCCAGACAATTCTACCTGGATGACTGAGAATCTT
>JANHZU010010788.1:177192-188856 GCA_032468055.1 Acrochordus granulatus | reverse complement strand
CTTTTGGGGGGCCCCCACTTTACCACATATCCCTGCTGCCCCCTTGGTCTTCCAACATGCAGATTGCACACCAAAAGTGCCCCTGGAGAATCAGTCTGTGGAGCTTCAGCAAGGGGTAGAAGTGAGCTCATTGCTAGCAAGCCTATCCACAGACCCTCTGCTCGTTCTCAGCCCAGTCTTCCTCCTGCAAAGCCTCATGAATGGCCAACAGCTTCCAACACAAGCTATAGAGCATGTGCCAAATGCACCCAAAGAGAACTGGTCTGCTTCAGCATATTGAAAGCTGTTGGTCATTCGTGAGGCCTTGCAGGAGGAAAGTTGGGCTGAGAGTAAGCAGAAGAGCTCCTGGCAGGCTCTGACAGTGATGAGCTCACCTCCATCCCTCACTCCAGTTTTCCAGGAATATTTTCAATACAAGCTACAAACTGTGAGCTGCTCCTCTGGGAATCCTACATCCCTCTGCTTCCCCCAGTTACGCCACCACTCCAAGCAGCACTCACACACCTTTACCAGCTGTCAGTACCAGCTGTCTTGCCTCTCTCAGTGACAGAGAGCATTGCACCATCCCACTGCCTCCTCCCCAACAGGGCCTGGCCACACATATCCGAGAGTTGCATCTTCACACAGTGTCTGGATCCCAGGCCAGCAACAGGAGGAAGAAAATGGCAAAGTCACCTGCGGGTAGCAGAGGGTGGCAGGGATAAGGAGCTAAGTGTAGGGCAGCCAAAAAGGCACAAATGGGGGAAGGATAAGTGGATTGGGAGAGCTGAAATGAAAGCAAGTATGCAGGGCAAGAGAAACATGAAGTCCTTGCCTCATGGTGCTGTCCTGGCACCATCCTGGCTCCATCCTTAGCAATGGAACTCCTATTGCTAAGGAGTGTGGTCATGTGATGTGACAAAAATTCCCAATTGTGGTCATAAGTCAAGGCCTACTTGTATTATGCAAAATCATTTTTTCTCAGTGCAGAGGAAGAAAGAAACTAGCTCTGTGATCATTTAGTTGTGGATAATTCTAATACTCTACTACTGAGGTAATGCTTATTATGTTCCAATTATCCCTCTAAAATTGCATGAAAAATCTGAATCTCTAAATATTATCTTAACAATTTTATACACTGTTAGATTGTAGTCTGTTTCTCATCATGTTGAAATGAACAAAGCATTCCTAATGGTTCAGAATAAAAGTGAATCAATCCATCTAGGTAGTGAGCAGAGTCCATCAGTGTCCAGGAAACTCAAAACTCTAAGCAACCCATCAGTAGTATCTCTCTTTTAAGTGGAACTTTTAGAAGTAGAGGAAGCCAACTCTAGTTTGTCTTTATTGTTTTGTGTTCCATCCTAGAAAGATTACATCTCAGTCTGATTTCTGTCAGGTAAGAAATGCACCCCAATCTGGGAAATGGATTGGAAAATCAAAAGGAACTAATCAACTTGGAGATGTGGAGTTATAGGATATTTTTTGTTAATTTATATTGATGAATTTAATTGAAATTGATCTGAACTATTTATTTCTTTGTATCTTTAGTTATATTTTGTTCTATCTGTTTTATGTCAATCTGTGCCTGGAAGATACTGTGAGTTAAAGTCATGGTATTTTCCTGCTTTCTTTCTCCCATTGTCTTCACTCTCAGATCCTTAATCTTAACTACATAATAAACATTTTGTATCTTCTTCTGAAATTTCCTGTCTCGTTCTAATTTATCTTACTAAGCATTCCATTGGGGAGGAAAATGAAGCTTCCACTTTCTTCTTCCAATTAGAACACATGAAAAAAAAAGTCCCTAAGTAAAAGCAAAATTAGTAACAACTAGAAAAAGCTGCTTCAAAGATTGTGGGAAATTACACTAATGGGTATTGTGGGGAAAGGGCTTAAAGACCCCATTTGAAGGAGCCAGAGAAACCAACCCACCACACTCTGTTTGAGTGTGTGCAAACATTACACCCCTTCTAAGATACCCATAATGCTAAATAATAGTTTTGTATTGTAGTATATACTATGTAAGTTATTACAATGTCTGATTTCTGAATATGTATTTAAAGTAGCACACAGATCATGACAAATGATGAAATTAATCCTTCAATGCTGAAGTAATATATCTTGGAAAATTTACATGTAACACATATAATTTTCTTTCAAAAGTTAACACATACAGCCAAGAATCAAATGAATTCTCTAGCATATCCATTATTGGTCATTTGGCGAATGTTGCTGGGATTTGTAGTAGCTGGAATCTAGATCTTCTGAACTTGATAATGAATCCTGACTCTTGAAAAGGATCCTGAGTGGAATCGGCATAAAATATGATCGCATTTCTTGTAATTATAAACTACCAGGGACAGACTAACTTAAAAAAAAGCAACAATAATAGTTAAGATCTGCATTCACTTGCCTAATAGAGACAGAAGTAAAAACATTAAAATGGCTTCTGCAAAGTAGGGCATAGCTATAAAATGTGATCTGGTGACTCTATGATTAATGGTCTTAAATATGTGCTGAGATGTAATGAGTGCCATTTTTTCAAAAAAGAATCACAGTGAGACTTTAAATGGTTGGTTTGGATTTGGCCAGGTTAAATTTAATTTCTGCCTGGGAGTTGGGAGTCCCAAAGTTCTTCACCCTCAGTATCTCATCCTGGACTTGAAATGTTTTATCTGGGAAATATTGATTCAAAGCTCTATGCCAGGCTTGAAAAGAGAGGAGAGACTGATTTAAAAATAATAATGGAGATCTGATGAATCCAGGTGAATCTCAGAATTAAACCAGAGGGTGAACAAATGTAGAAGATGTAGAAATGTAGAAGAAAGCTAAAGATGGCTAAATCAGAAATATAGGGCAATTATACTAGATAAAGCAGATAAAGACTTTAGAAGCTTTTGGAGCTTTATTGACTGGGAACTCTGAGCAATTTCATTGTCTTGACATTTTTCTAACATAACAAAAAAACTAAAACAAATTAGGATCAGTGAAAATACTTCAGATATTCCACTGAAGATATTAATGTTATGCTTTGAACAGAGATGGTGGTACTTCAGGACTGAATCATCTCACTCTCCACGACTTAGATATGTCACTTTCAAGGTTCAGTCTTTCAACTGTTTGCTAGTAAAGTGGTACTTATTAATAAAATGTGAAGTCATTAACTCTTAAGAGGTTTTTCCCTGAAACTAATCAGTGGAACCACCTTTCTCAATTTAATTAGGCTCAAAGACTCCTAAAGCAATACAAATATCATTGTTTCTAGTTCTTGCCATGCTGGACTGCCTCCTCCAAACAAAAATAGAGATGTAAATAGAAATCCCAAAGCAGGCACTCAAAATTAGAACAAATAAGGCAAATTATACACATTCAGAAGCCAGTGTCACTGTTTATTCAGCAACAGAGCATTTCCCTGATTTTACTGTATACTCATGGTATTACTTTATATAAACTAAATAATAATCTGAACTAATAGAAGGATTTTTTTCAGTTTGGATTTCTAAAATAATTATTTTGAATAGATAATCTTTCTGAAATATTGGAGGGAAGTAGTCACATTGACTCCATTTTTATGACATTTGCTACTTCTAAGTATTTTAATTATTCTTACAGGATACCATTGCCTGCTAAAGAACCTGACAATAAAAATTCAGTCTGTTTCCGTTATGAAATCTCCAGAATTTAGGATTATCAGCAAAACCAATAAGGGATTTACAACTTGTGGTCAGCCTCTATATTTTAGCAAATATCATTTGTGTTCAATTTTTTTTGATAATTTTTAAGCATATTATTAGGTAGGAAGAAGCAGGCCCAGACAGCCCAGTTCTAGTCTAAAGATTTATTGAAGCTTCAAGGTCACAAGAATTTCTCCAACTGCCAGCTCACATGTGCTCTCCCCCAGATATGATTAACAGTCCTCACGAGGGGTTAGACCTCTAGTATTTGTGCATGTGCAGAGATTGATCCCCCTTTATTCCTTGCTCAGCCCCTCCTATTACATATATTTTGCAAAAAAAAGGAAAATATATTTGTTCCATGTTAATATTAACATTGCTGCATTAAATTAAAGAGAGCATTTAAATGTTCTCCCCTCCCCTTGTAAATTTCTAAGATAAATTTTTAATGGAACATTAAAAAAATGAAGGTAGGTGGTTACATTTGGAAGAGCACTAAACTATATGATTTCTTTTTTTTGAATTTCTATGATAGTACAGCTTTAAATAGAAATGTTTTATACCATTTCCCATTTATTTATACCAATGTAAATACGAAAAAGAAAAAGAATTGAAAGAATGATAAAATGAGCTAAAAATTTGGTTATAATATCCACACAGATCAGTGGGAACATTTGAAATTATTGTAAGATTATGTTATAGTCTTAAAGAGAATGTTTATAATACGATGTATCATTGGTACATATCACTGGAAAAATTTATTAGAATGTATAAAGATTCTTCAAACTTATGTTGGAAATGTAACTCCAGAAAGGGGTGTTTTACCATGTTTGATGAATATGTAAAAAAGCCATAAATGTTGGACTCAATTATATACAATAATACAGAAGATTTTAAAGATACATATACAATTGAAACCAGGATTTTAGGCTTGACAGACAGGCAAGGACTTGTTTAAAACTAGACTCTATTGCACTGTGTCTCTGAAGCTTGATTAATATGTTCACATCTTAAAATCATTCCTAAATTCCTATATAAATACTGCAATATTGTGTAATTTATTTTCTTCCTAGAGGTCATTCAGAGAGCATACTCTTTCTACTTATCCCAAGAACTTGTATTTCAGTTCCATTATTTTTCAGCTCTGGGTGCTTTGTGGCAAATAGCTGTTAGACATGACTTATGCATTATACTGTATGAGTTTTCCACTACAGTCCCTTGCCTGAGGAAATGTTTGTTATACAATGTTTTGTTTTACAGAAGCAGCAAATTTGTTACCATAACTGAAATCCCTTGGATATTTATAACCATAAAACCATGAAATTAGTAGCTACATTTAAAGCTACACCAAAATAATGTAAAAATGAAATAATTAAATATTTAATCGATAGATCCCCATTGCATTTATAAATAAAACTTGACAGAAACTGTTTTTAGTCTTACAGAAATATTTTTTTTAATTTTTGTGAGTAAAAAATAAAATTCACTTCTTGAGACACCTTAGTTTATTTGATTTAATACCTGCATACTCATTTCTCTACAACTATTGATTTGCTGATGAGCTCAATAAATTTAGACTATGCCTTCTAGAAGATTTCCCTTAGTAAAATCAGCAGCTGCAAAGGAATCCTTGTACTTCCCCCTTTTCCTTCTTCCCTTCTGTAAGAGTAGAGTAGTCAGTTGGAATCACAGGAAATAAGGGAGGATTTAGTAAACAGTGATGTTCCATTTTATATGAGCAGATGTGCTTTCTGCAAAGTCATTATTAATGGCTTTATATCCAGTAGCAGATTGTACAAAGAATGTGCAAAGCTGTCTGAACACATGTTTTATTAAAGATTGGTGGGACATTTTGTTTGAGCAAATTCACCTCATGTTTAATTTCTGGCAAAGTGGGGAGATTTTAGGAGGCACCTCTAAAATTTATCCTCATCCTGCCCATTTCCATTTATATACATAAAATGTATATTAATATTGTTTTTCGGGAATACCTCTAAGCCATGCTTCACTTCCTGAAGGAAGTATGGAGCTGTGCAAATGCAGTACCTTTGATTCATTCAGGAATATAAGTACTGGGTACTTAGAGTAACCTATTCTTGGCGTGTAGTAAATTTCTTTTTGAAACCATTCCAGGATGCTTACATTACCTGTCTTGAAAGCCTAAGCTGAAGAACTTCATTTGAAAAGCACTATGGAACTGATTCCATTAGAAGCACATGGTCAGCCTTATAAGGTAGACCAGACCGAGAAACAGTGCCATATACTGTAGGTCTAAAACAACTTTTGATGGAACAGCTATAAGAACAGAATCTTGCAAGTCCAAATGTGGTTCCACCTTCCCTCACTTTATCTTCATGTGAATTAGGGAGGGGCTTGTCTGAGATATTTTCTCAAATTAGTTTTTTGAAATGGAACCAAGTCCCACTTGTCTGATTGTTGGCTTAGTAGTGACGCTTCTTCCTGTGCTTCAAGACCATTCCCTATGCCTCTATACACATCAGTTTGGATTCTGTACACAAAACTTGTGAATTATGTTGGATGCCTCTGAAATATCTTTCAGTTGTGGTGGTTGAGGAAATAAATAAATTTCAATTTTCTGTTTAGCTTTACCTGTTTTCAGCCTATCATCTATTGTTTCAAGGGAACATGGAGAGGTCTGATGCCATTTTAGAATAGTATCTTCATTAATATTAGTATTTTATTAATACAAGTGCTCATACCTCTTGCCTACTGTGTAGTTCTCTTATACAAATTTATTCTATGTAATTGTCATGCTTTAAGGCTCCCTTTGGATATCACTCACTTTTTTCCATCCGTTTTCCAGGCTTAGTTGTTTCTGAAGTTGTTTGTTTGTTTTTTAGGAATTAGTGCTTTTCTCAATAACAGTTTAATCACACTAAAGCCTCCTACAAGCATCCAGCTGATCAGCATTGCCAAAAGCACCCACACACCCAATCACTGAAGGGATTGCATCTGGTTCACCACAAATACCTCCCTACTACATTTTATACAGTAGTTAAAGGAGATGGATGCCAAGTTATGAGTCTCTTCCCCATTTGCATTCTATCTGCAGCTTTTGCCACCCTAGAAAT
Organism: Acrochordus granulatus; assembly: GCA_032468055.1. Taxonomy (NCBI): domain Eukaryota; kingdom Metazoa; phylum Chordata; class Lepidosauria; order Squamata; family Acrochordidae; genus Acrochordus; species Acrochordus granulatus. The sequence goes on along the minus strand of JANHZU010010788.1, from coordinate 182,111 downwards.
CGACCCTGTTCTCCATTGTTTCCTAATTATTCTGGAATGATATTTTCTCCACTGTTACAGGCTTTGTCATCTATTTTTATTTCCCCAAAGTCCTTGATTGCTGCTTGGGAGGGGGGAGGGGGGAGAGAGGGAGGGAAGAAAGGAAGGAAGGAATCTGAATTATTTAGTTGAAAAACAGCAGTGTGGAACCTTCAGATATATGATTAATTCATCAATATTTCTAAGTTCTGTGTTTAAATTGTCCTTAATACATGATCAGGCATATTGAGATCCATAACACTTGTCCAGAACTGCTGCAGAATAACTGAGTCCATGAAATATCCTACTCTCCTCTTAGTGAAGGCTGAATTAATCATGCCGCTAATCATTTAATGGTATTAAAAATCCATCAAATGGGAGTTCCTGATATAATTACTTAGGATTCTTAAGTACAGAGAATTTGTTTTCCCTGTTTTCTACATTAGGCTCCTTTGGAAATATCCCTAACTCGGAAATGAAGATGGACACTTTATGCTTCATATTACAAAGGAGAGATGGTCATAATGCTTTCCTTGCATGTATAGGGAGTTCAGTAACTTTCCAGCTTTTTCAAAACTTGGACTAGCCTGCAGCCAAATAAGCATTAGGAGAGTTTTTTCTTTAACCATACTTTATTTGATGACAGTGGTAATTGGAATACTGTATATATCTTGATTATATACTGAAAAAGGTAAAGGTTTCCCCTGCCAATCATGTCCGACTCTAGGGGACAGTGCTCATCTCTGATTTACAGCCCAGGGAGCCAGCATTTGTCTGAAGATGTTTTTGTGGTCATCTGGCCAACATGACTATATGCCAAGATATACAAAACACTGTTATCTTTCCCACTGAATTAGGCAGTATCTATTTAGCTACTTACATTTTTATATGCTAGGTTGGCAGGAGTTGGGGAAAATAACGGGAGCTTACCCTATTTTGCGACAGTGATTGGGTCTTGAACTCATGCTCCTGATCTTCTAGCCAACAGGCCCTGTGTCTTAACCACTAGACCCCTTAAGTCCCCCAAACAGAACTCACCTATAAATTGTGCATATATGTCCCATCTTTTATTTGAGAGCATAAAGAAACTTACGTAGGACTGTTGTTGTTTTATCCCATTACAATTCTGAAAGGACTGGCTTAAAGTCACCAATGAGGAGGCTTGAACTAATTTAAGTAGAATATAAACCTATACTGGCTTTTCTATCTTCTAATCAAACAGTAAGGTTTCTGGTTTGGACTTTTTGCTAATGTTTATAATTATACATTTAAAAAGTCTTAATTGCACAAGTCTCTATGTGTATATCTTATATGGTAATCTACTCCTATTAAGGTTTTTGATCACTTTGATGAGCAGCAGTGTTTCTTATATTCACTGACACTTGTAAATAAACATTTAATAAGTGGTCCAAGGTATCTGAAGTTTCAATTCAGCAAGTATAAATATTGTAAGTGTGGGTTCATTAATTGGAATAATATGTATTTTATTTTATTACACTTTTACACTATATCGTACATTTTAACATTGCTTTATTAAATAGGATAAATATTTTTCTGCTTCTTTCTAAGACATTTCCTTTTTATCATTATGCAAGATTTAATATAATTTTAAAAGTATTGCACAATATTTTTCAGTTATTGTCTTGTTTTGTTCAGATAATGTATCATACTATTTAAAGGGTAGTCTTGGTAGTGGTGAAGAATCTATATTTTTACCTTCTTTGCACTGATGTTGCCCAAGCACAAACTGGAATCCCTGAGCCTGAATGTAATTCCATGTTTACCCAGTATAATTGATAAAAAAAGAAAAATCTAGACAGTTCAATTCAGAATAAAGGAGCTATGGATCTTAGTCTGCATGTGCTTTGAATGTAGTTTTCCTACTTTCCAAAGTTTCTGTGATGGATTGTGTCTGCAAAAGGGAAGTGATGTGATGGACTATAGTGAAGTGGCTGTTTCCAAGGAAGGAGGGAACACATTCCCGGGGGTTGGGGCGGGTAGTGAAACAAGAGACAACACAACCTGGAGATGGATCAGAGACAGAGGAAGACATTTAGAATAGCCACTCCCTAGAAACTCCAAGGTTATATCTGTTAGGGTAAGAGTAGTATAGGTTTAGTCTGGTAAGATTCTGTCTATATGATGTGAGCAAATAAATAATTGGTCTGGATTATTCTATGTCATTCTTGGGCTGGGCCTGACAGTTTCACAGCCTACGAGACTCAGACTAAGAATACACATTCATAAAGGAGATATATCCTTGTCATGTACATAAAGAGTCTAATTATCCTAGAACCTCACTCTCTTAGATATGGAGAAAAATGTGGCATTTTAAATCAGGGTACAGAACTGTAGAGGCTGGGGACCATTACTGGGAAAAGCATAGTCTAACATTGCAACCCACTAGCCTTAGATTATTGTTTGGAATTTCCAAAAGAAAAGGAAGGTGGGGAGGAGGTGTTTGGCCAAAAGTAAAGAGGGGATCAGTTTGGAGTCTCTGTGCATGCATAAGCACTAGAGGTCTGATCCCTCATGAAGACCATGATCCTTATCTTGAAAGTACAGGTATTTGGGCTGGAATTAGAGAAATTCCTGTAACCTTGTAACTTCAGTAAACCTTTTGATTAGAACTGAGCTGTCTGGGCCTGCTTTTTCCAGCCTAACATTAATTTCTCCAACTGCCAGCCCAAACTCCTGAACTCCCCAGATAAAGCTAATGGTCTTCACAAGGAGTTGGACCTCTAGTACTTGTGCTTGCACAGAGACTCCAAACTGATCTCCTTCTTCACTCCTGTCTCAGCCCTTTCTTCTCCCACAAAACCTGATTCAAGAAAGCAAGAGCAGAGGGGCTTCAAAAAAGTTCCTGCAGTTTTTAAAATTTAAATGGCTTTTTAACCATTTCTTTATTTCTGAGAAAGGTTTACATTGTTTATATTCTTTGGTTATCTCCCAGGAATTGGATGGGTGGAGGTTGGCTAAAACTTCTAGCCAGATGCTTCTGTGCTACAGATAGAGAAGTCTTTATTAAATACTTAACTTTAAGAGCCTGATTTTCTAAATCCTTTTGTCTATCTATTGAATCAACTGAAGCATGTAATCTTCTTTTAAAAAGATTGTTTGTGACTTACTTTAAAAAGGTTTTAGAGGATACATATCCAGAAACAACTGTTTCCATAGAAATAATAATGCATCCTGTTCATAAGGTCAGTTTTATAGCTGTAACTAGCCTTTGGTGTCTGCTACTTTTCAGTATACTGTTTCAGACTTGCTAAATATATAGCTCCAGGAAAATGTAAAGCACCTTAATTATTGGAGGTGTGAATAGATGCCTGCCTGGAAGAAAGCACTATAACTTATCTGGATAATTTAGTATGGAAGCAATAAATATAATTCTACTCTCCAAAAATATAAACCAAAACTCCTCATGACTCTCTCAGTGATAGAGCAACTGGAAATTTTACCTTACGTGTTACTCAGGAAAAGGGGGGAAATGCCATCAACAGAATTTATTCCAACTTTTAGCTAGGTAGTAAAACCATACACTGTGGAATGACTTCTTGCTTTAAGCAGTTGCAAAATAGTGCATTGCTAATAATAGAACATGGTAGGTAGGGATGATTGTAATATCCCACAAGTAAGGTTGCAGGTGAAGGTGTAACTGAGCAAAGATTGAAGTATGGGAAGAAACATGTAGGCACAGGGTCTCCCCAGTTAGACAAAAGCCTAGGGGCAAGTCCTTTTTATACTTATTATTTTAGTAACTAAAACTTTCTCCTTTAAGAAATATTTTGCTTTTAGACTCAACGGATTATTTAGCAAAATTAATGCAGTGGCCATTGCCAACATTAGTCAGATAATGTCAACACTGGTAAACTAGGGGGATTACAGTAGGTTATGCTTATCAAGGAAGTTGAATGCTGCAAATCCTAATAGATGCAAATGTTATAATGTGAAAGGTTATAATCAGTAAGTACCATATTATCAAAGAGTGATCATAAAATCATTTACCTTATACTTAGGATAGATTGCATGATTTTCTGCCTAGAAATATTAGGTTAATACTGATCTGCAGCAAAAATGATACAACTGTATATTTCAGTTGTATCATTTGATGTTTCATTCTGTTGTGAATAGGGATCTATATTTTTTCAACATTGATCAATTTTGCAGACATTAACTAGGCAAAACAAGAGCAACCACGGAGACAGCAATTCTGAACTCTATATAATGTTTCAATATTATCTTGAGAGGGACAGCATTTTTAATTACATGGAAGAGGTATTTCTAATTGCTTTTGACAATGCAACTCTGAAGATAATTAATTATGAAAAATGAACAAATTTAGACAAATTAGGCAATATTTCCTCAGTTTACAGCTGGAAGGAAAAAGGTTGATAATGTATGCATTCCTGTAATTTACAAGCTATATTTATCCTTTTGAGTTCAGGTATAATTGCAGAAGATTTTATGAATTGGCTAATAAGAAATTGTAATATAGTAAACTTAATACCAGCCTTAGATGAGCAGTAATTGAAGTAGTGAACAGAGTTATCATAGTTGAAATGGGACCTAAGATTGGTGAAAGATAACACTTGGTTCCCTTTGCCAAGAACATGGATGGTTTTCCTTTTAAGTAGTCTTGTGTATCAATCAAGTTCTCCCAGCTATAATGGCTGAGGTGAACCTATAAAATGCATTTTTGTTGTTGTTCAGTCACACAGTCGTATCCAACTCTTCACAACCTCATTGACTGCATTACGCCAAGCCTCCCTATCCTGCACTGCCTCCCAGAATCTTCCCAAGCCCACACCCAACACACTGACAGATGCTATCTATCCATCTCATCCTCTGCTGTCCTCTTCTCCTCTTCCCTTCAATCCTTCCCAGCATCACAGTCTTTT